>CM053028.1:208693462-208728462 GCA_028564925.1 Lithobates sylvaticus
ATGGGCGAAGCATTTCACATGGGGGAATTTCCCAACTTGAGCTGCAACTATCATGTTCGACGCATTGTCAGTCACAAGCACTACAGATTTCTCGGACAGCTGCCATTCTTCCACAACACGAGACAGTAGCTCTGCCAGATGAGCACCGTGTGAGACTCGTAAATGGCTCTCGTTTGCAGCACATGCGACAAGATCTGCCAGTCCTTGCTAACATAATGTGCAGTTATTGTAACATAAGACTCTGTCGTGACTGAAGTCCATGAATCACACGTTATTGCGACTCGACTTGCTTGGCTCATTGAGGCAATTATCTGAGCTTTGGTTTCGTGGTAGAGTGCAGGTATAACGTTTTCTGTAAAGTGACTTCGTGACGGGATTTTGTAACGCGGCTCTATCGTCTTCAACAGGTAGCGAAACCCAGTGTTGTCCACAACTGAGTAAGGGCGCAGGTCCTTAGCTATGAAAGCTGCCACAGCTTTTGTTATTCTCTTCCCCCTTTCAGAGTTAGGTGGCAAAGTTGAGAGTATCGCATCAATTCTTGGCTGAGCTGGGTCTACTTTGGCACTGGTGGTGCTGGTGGTGGTGGTGGTGGCGGCAGGTGTTAGGATCTCTGAGTGAAAACGGCTAGCGTGGTTTCTCATATTAGTAGTATTCCCTAGATATTTAATTTTTGTGTGACAGGCTTTACACACAGCGTATGACTTGTCCAATTCACGGTTCCCAGTTTCATGTTCATAAAATCCAAAATGTGCCCAGATGTTTGCTTTTAAAAAGCTAGGTGCATTTTTTATCTCTCGTTCTTTTTGGTCTCCTTCTGCCATTTTTACTAGTCTACCCGTAATTGTGACAGGGGGTGATGTGATGACGACAACGTTCTCTACAAACTCTGTCAATATTAAAAAGAAAAAAAAAAAAGAAAATTAAGTGACTAAGCCTAAAGCCTGCCACAAGATCACCACCACAAAAGTAACAAGTTTTCTACTACTAGTCTAGTAGTCTAGTATATGTAATTGTATATGATGATATGTTAAACAAATAGTTGCCACAAAATCCTTATTTTTCTACCCCACACCGTCCGTCACTACTCACAGTCGCACTGCCTCGCTAACGCTATGTGTTAAAAATGTGCATCGGTCTTTTAAACGCAACTTTTTGAGCAAAAAGATACTTTCATGAATTAAAAAAAAAAAAAACACAAGAGTAAAGTTAGCCCAATTTTTTTGTATAATGTGAAAGATGAGGTAACGCCGAGTAAATAAATACCAAACAAACATGATAAATTTAAATTTGCGCACCCTCGTGGAATGGTGACAAAAAAAATTACTACGGTGTCAGTAACTAAAAATCTCCAAAGGCAACACTTTAAAAAAATATATATATACAGAGTTACAGACAGTCAGATATGATTATATTTTATATTATAGTTTAGTACAGTGTGTGTGATGTGAGAGTGTGTGACAGTGACACTGACAGTCAGACAGTTACCTACCTGTGATGATCATTGATGACGACAAGTCGGCGGTGGTACAGTTACAGTACATGAGTCAATGAACGGCGGTGGCACTGCTGCTGGAGTGGGTCTCTCTCTCCTCCTCTCCTGCTGTTGCTGCTGCTGCTGCTGAGGACTGGAGTCTGAGGACAGGAGGACAGATGACAAGTTTTTAGTACAGTACTTCTTAGTCTTAAGTTACTAGTAGTAACAGTACTAGTGTGTGACATGACATGTGTGTGTCTGTTACCTACCTGTGATTATTATGATGCTTGCTGAAACACTCCTCCTGCTGTTTTTGCCTGTGAAGAGGACTGGAGTCTGAGGTGTGACTGTGAGCTGAGCTGTAGTAGTGTAGTGGGTCAGATTCAGGCACCGCGACCTAGCTCGGCTCTCCTCCTCTGTGAAGTTCCACTTGGGTCAGATGGACAGTGCTAGATGCCTCTTGTGCAGTGTCTGACTCTGACTGTGCTAAGTTGCAGTGTTAGGAGGAAAGCTCTGGTCGGACATGTGCGGCTGGCAGTCTTGTCTCCTCGTGAGTGACACAGTCAGGCTGGCACAGGCGGATGACGTCAACAAGGGGGCGGGAGGCGGGAGACAACGGCGCAAAAGCTTCGGCTGCGCTTCGGCTGTTTTCAGCTCTACTCGTCTCGCTCGGAGGCAGGCGGCCCGGCGTGAGGATGACGTCACCCGCATTAATCGATGTCTTAAAGCTACAGCATCGATGCCGCATCGTGGACGGTCGAATCGCGATGCATCGGACAAACGATTAATTTCAACACCCCTACTCCACACATTAGCAAAGTATGTAGTGCCTTAACATTAGCATGGAGAAGGAAGAGGTTTAAGGAGCTGACAGTGTTGCTAGGTACCCCAGTTTTGTAGACACAGGCACCAGGGCCAAGATTACAGAGTAGTTGCAGTGTGTATATTCCTTTTTTTTTTTTAAACTTTAATCTTTATTCAGTTTTATAAACATTTTAACAATACAGTTAATAAAAATCAAATGAACATTATTTTATCTGGAAACAGTTATAGTAATGGATACCCGTGGATTGGTTCTGTATATATTCCTAGTAGTGTAGGTGTGTGGAGGGCAAGAAGGTTGCAAGCAACAATAGACTGGGTAAGTATTTGCCCAATTTGACTAGTAACTTGACTATAATGAACTA
This sequence comes from Lithobates sylvaticus, assembly GCA_028564925.1. NCBI lineage: Eukaryota > Metazoa > Chordata > Amphibia > Anura > Ranidae > Lithobates > Lithobates sylvaticus. Next base: position 208,696,124 of record CM053028.1, read on the forward strand.
TGTAGGGCCTCAGCCACTTGACCATCGTTCCCTTAATACTTTTTTCTCTTCTTACAAGGACACGAACTTCCAAGATGCACAATTGACAGTATGAGCGCAGATATGATGCAGGCTTTGATTGATCTAGAGAAAATAAAGGAGGCTGCCACTGCTTTACGTGATTATGTTGACATGCTTGCCAAATTTTAAGTTCATCTGGCCTGAAGTTTTCTTCCACTTGTTGGCTCCTGTTTGCAGTTTTAAGATTTCACATCGTTTTAATACTTTTAAGCCCTGGTTCACATGGATGCTACTCTGAAATCGCACTACTTCACTTGAAGTAGCACGATTTCGAAGTAACAAGGTCAGTGCAATATCAGGTAAAACTTGATAGACATTTGCGCAGATGTCTATTGAAGTTGCACCTGAAATTGGAAAAAGTAGTGCAGGAACTACTTTTGCAAATTGTTTTGGCGCCGCTAAATCAGTGTTGCACCAATTGGAACAGTGCCATTGCCTCGAATAGACTGCGACTTGTCATGCAATTTTATCAATCTAATCGCATGACAAATCGATCCAATGTGAACCTAGGCTTTATAGTGTCTGAGGTCAGTGTTTAGCCACTCCACTCCTCTAGGTGCACCACCAGGTCCTGTTTTCTTTATTTTCCGCAGGCTAAAAACGACTGTGTGAATTACTAACCTCGAAAATGACATCATCACCAGGTGCATTGCTAGGTGGCAAAAAGACCAGGGGCAGCCCGAGGTCGAAGACCTACACACACTGACCACTGGCCTGCCTGACCTACATACACTGACCACTGGCCTGCCTGACCTACATACACTGACCACTGGCCTGCCTGACCCACATACACTGACCTGCCTGACCCACATACACTGACCTGCCTGACCTACATACACTGACCACTGACCTACATGCACTGACCACTGACCTACATACACTGTCCTGCCTGACCTACATACACTGACCTGCCTGACCTACACACACTGACCTGACCTACACACACTGACCACTGACCTGCCTGACCTACACACACTGACCTGCCTGACCTACATACATTGACCTACATACACTGACCACTGACCTGCCTGACCTACACACACTGACCACTGACCTGCCTGACCTACACACACTGACCACTGACCTGCCTGACCTACACACACTGACCTACATACACTGACCACTGACCTGCCTGACCTACACACACTGACCTGCCTGACCTACATGCACTGACCACTGACCTACATACACTGTCCTGCCTGACCTACATACACTGACCTGCCTGACCTACACACACTGACCACTGACCCGCCTGACCTACACACACTGACCTGCCTGACCTACACACACTGACCTGCCTGACCTACATACATTGACCTACATACACTGACCACTGACCTGCCTGACCTACACACACTGACCACTGACCTGCCTGACCTACACACACTGACCAATGACCTGCCTGACCTACACACACTGACTTACATACACTGACCACTGACCTGCCTGACCTAAATACACTGACCACTGACCTGCCTGACCTACACACACTGACCTGCCTGACCTACATGCACTGACCACTGACCTACATACACTGTCCTGCCTGACCTACATACACTGACCTGCCTGACCTACACACACTGACCACTGACCTGCCTGACCTACACACACTGACCACTGACCTGCCTGACCTACACACACTGACCTGCCTGACCTACATACACTGACCACTGACCTGCCTGACCTACATACACTGACCACTGATCTGCCTGACCTACATACACTGACCTGCCTGACCTACATACACTGACCACTGACCTACATACACTGACACTGACACATACACTGACCACTGACCTGCCTGACCTACATACACTGACCTACATACACTGACCACTGACCTGCCTGACCTACATACACTGACCACTGACCTGCCTGACCTACATACACTAACCACTGACCTGCCTGACCTACACACACTGACCTACCTGACCTATATACACTGACCTACATACAGTGACCTACATACACTGACCACTGACCTGCCTGACCTACACACACTGACCACTGACCTGCCTGACCTACATACACTGACCACTGACCTGCCTGACCTACACACACTGACCTGCCTGACCTACACACACTGACCACTGACCTGCCTGACCTACACACACTGACCACTGACCTACATACACTGACCTAAATACACTGACCACTAACCTGTCTGACCTACATACACTGACCTGCCTGACCTACATACACTGACCTGCCTGACCTACATACACTGACCACTGACCTGCCTGACCTACACACACTGACCTGCCTGACCTACACACACTGACCTGCCTGACCTACATACACTGACCACTGACCTGCCTGACCTACATACACTAACTACTGACCTGCCTGACCTACATACACTGACCACTGACCTGCCTGACCTACACACACTGACCACTGACCTGCCTGACCTACATACACTGACCACTGACCTACATACACTGACCACTGACATTCATAGAAACGAATCAGCTTCCAGATTTTATTGCCAAAGCTTGATTGAACAAGCTGAATTTAGAAGCCTACCATGCACAGGTACAACAGTTTTAGTGCACCTGTGAGTGAGACCCCAAGTCGAAAGACTTGAAATATAATGTTTCCCTATGAGAGCTGTCTGAACTGATACTTCACAAGTCTGACTGACTTTAGAAAAGGTTCATACACGACTTCGATCAGACTTCAATGCCACAGAGTGTAAAAAGTCCCATCAAAGTTGTATCAAAGTCAGATTCCAAAGTTGCACTGAAAGTCGCTCAACTTTGGAGTCAGGCTAGTGTGAACCGAGCCTCAATGTCTTGTTTTAATAAGGCTATCACTGTACATTGTGAGTACAGTTTTGAGAAAGCACATAAAAAAGGATTTAAAATTTCACCCCATATGCAGTTCTCAGTCTAATTTTGATTATCTTCTGCCCCTAGGGACCTAGTGCATTTTAAACATGATGTAGCCTTCTTAATTTAACAGCAGCGGGAACTCCAAAGCAAAAAAAGGCTTCAGAAGAAACCTTCTTGCTTGGTTTTCAGCTTGAATTCAATTATTGCTGAGAAATTATTCTTTGAGAAAATCACCTGACCTGTGACGCAACGCATTGGGAGGAGCCAGTGAAGTCACCTCCGGTGTTTTGCTATACCGGACGTGCAGTGAGGAGGAAAGCTGCGCGCACTACTGATCGTTCAATCAGCCTTTTTTAACCAAATCAAATGTGAGTGAATAGCTTATATTAATCGGGAAGTTATGAATACACAGCAATCTTGCACGATGATGTCTTTTTATCTTGGAGAGCAATCTTTTAGAAATCATCATTTTGGGAGAAAAACAGACCATCTGAATCACGGGAAACTTATATGCTCATCGGAGTGAGAATCCATGTTCTGGGAAGGGTTATTTGACTCAGGTTTTTGCTTTATTCATTTTCTGAAGGTGAATGTGAACTATATTCCTAGGTGTTTTTTTTTTTTATTCTTCATTAGAACTCTTTCTTCACATTTTATTATCATCACTGTGTGTGTATTTGGATTATTTAGCACATCTGTGGATTATTGTTATCACATTGTTGTGCCCATTTTTTTTATTATTTACAGTTGGGTTTAAGCGTAATTATTATTACTGTATTATTTTGCATGTGGCAACAGAGCACATTTAAATAGTTGCAGCTGAACCAGTTCTTACACATTAATTAGGTTCATATCAGCGCTTTAGTAAATCTTTTTTATTATTGCTGTGGAAGGATGTGGTTTGTAGGACAGACAAAAAGCAAAATAATATTGTTCTAGATTATAAATGGCTATCTATGGTTTTTCCACTTTCCTGAATAAAATACTGTGGCTAGTTGCATCCTGCAAGACCCATATTTATCCAAGAAAAAGGTATTTTTAGATGTGTTTCTTTCCCATGGGAAATATTAGAATGAAAACTTGCTGTCACATTAAGGTTGTATCACGTTATATGAAAAGATTATTTTTGCACAACTCCTAAACACCCAATCCCTGTGACTGATTGATACTTCAGAAACAACACCACGGGTTGCTTTACTAAAGGCAAATACGCTCTGCACTACAAATGCACTGCAAGTACACTTAGTATAATTTCTGTCTGCTGCTTTCTTCCTCTGCTATCTGCACGCTGACAAGTTATCGGACTGCAAGCAATCATGGGTGACGGGGGAAGGGGCCTTCAGCACACTGCCTGTGACTGACAACCTCAGCTCTGCATGATTGACAACAGCTATGACATTGTGTAGAGGGGTGTGTCCCTTCCCTCCTCTCAGATCTCAGAGTACACTCAGGTGTACTCTCTGACCTGTGCAGTGTGTGACCTCAAATACCGGACTCTGGAAGCGCAGGAATGCTGTGTAAATTCTAGACATTAACCACTTCCGGACCAGCCGCCGTTGTTATATGTAGCAGATAGCTGCCATAACCGTGGTATTTTCTAAAATGGAGGGCAGTCCTCTTTCAGATAAAAGTGGTGAGAGCAATAATTCTAGCAAAAGACCTTCTCTGTAACTAAAAACTGGTAACCTGTAGAAATTTTTAAACGTCGCCTATGGAGACTTTTAAGGGTCAAAGTTTGTCGCCATTCCACGAGCGGGCGCAATTTTGAAGCATGACATGTTGGGTATCAATTTACTCGGCGTAACATTACCTTTCACAATATAAAAAAAAAAATGGGCTAACTTTACTGTTTTCTTATTTTTTAATTAAAAAAAGTGAATTCTTTCCAAAAAAATGCATTTGTAAGACTGCTGTGCAAATACGGTGTGACAAAGTGTTGCAATGACCGCCATTTTATTCTCTAGGGGGTCTGAAAAAAATATATAATGTTTGGAGGTTCTAAGTAATTTTCTAGCAAAAAAAACTGATTTCAACTTGTAAACAACAAATAAGAAGGCTGGCTGGAGACTAGCCTGTATTTGTAGGAGTCTGAGGGGTATATATCCCTCCTCCTCTGTCTGATCTTGCGTTGGCTTGCATTCAGGGTTACTGCCGACACACGTCACTTCTGGTTTTCTTGCAGAGTGGCGGTCGGCTGTAGCAGTCTCGTGGCTGGTTCCTCTCCCGGTGCTCATGTGGGGCATCATCGGGGGGAACACCCGCCGTCCACCCACTTTTCCCAGGCTCACGCTGGCATCATCAAGGGGGGCCACCCATTTCCCCCTGGTGCTCAATCCGGCATCACCGAGGGGGGCCGCCCGCCGCTTCTCCCGGTGCTCACGCCTGGCATCACTCAAAGGGCCTACCTTTTTTTATTTTTTTTAATAAAGGACTTATCCCAACGGTGTCTGTGTGTTTTTTTTTTTTAATTTTTTACACTTTCTTTGTGAAATGGTAGGGGTACAATGTACCCGTTACCATTTCAAACAGGTCCCCCGGTTAAAGGGAGCTTCCAGATTCCGATAAGCCCCCCCCCCCTGCAGACCCCCACAACCACCGGGCAAGGGTTGTGGGGATGAGGCCCTTGTCCCCATCAACATGGGGACAAGGTGTTTTGGGGGGCTACCCCCAAAGCACCCTCCCAATGTTGAGGGCATGTGGGCTGGTACGGTTCAGGAGGGGGAGGCGCTCTCTCATCCCCCCCTCTTTTCCTGCGGCCTGCCCGGTTGTGTGCTCGGATAAAGGGTCTGGTATGGATTTTGGGTGGAACCCCACATAATTCTTTTTTTTATTTGACGCGGGGCTCCCCTTAATATCCATACCAGACCTGAAGGGCCTGGTAATTGAATTTGGGGGGACCCCCACGCATTTTTTATTTTTTTTATCAATGACTTTCAATGACTGTTCTCTGTATTACCGAGAGCCGACAATTCATTATAGCCGCGAGTGCTTTTAAATGACTTTTTCCTTCAGAAATTACACTTTGTGCAGGGACAGTTCAAAGCACGGGTAACATACACCCCTTTACTATACACACCCCCTATGTACGAAATTTAAAGGAATATTACACTTTTATTGTTTCACTTTAAGCATTATTAAAATCACTGCTCCCAAAAAAACGTCAGTTTTTAAAACTTTTTTTTGCATTGATACATGTCCCCTGGGGCAGGACCCAGGTCCCCATACACTTTTTATGACAATAACTTGCATATAAGTCTTTAAAATTAGCACTTTAGATCTCTCCCATAGAATTACAGCTTTTCGAATTTGCCGCAAACACCCCAAATAGTTTGCTGTTTGGCAAACGGGCGAACAGGCAATGTTCGAGTCGAACATGAGTTCGACTCGAACTCGAAGCTCATCCCTACTAATCACAGTAGTATCCTACTATGCTCCTAACAAAACTCCATCCTCATTCCTCTCCCATTCATTACAAAAAAACAAGAGAAGTAGCCCTGGAACTTTAGATGAGGTGAGAGAGATTTAGCCAATGTTCACAGCGAACAATGAGACAAAATCTATTTATTAATTTCAAAATGTTATGTAACGGAGCAGCAACAACAATTATTGTGAGTTACCCGGCATAATAGAAAATGTACACAACACAGATGACAATAAATATATAAAGATTTATTACAAATGTTTTATATCAATGAGCAACAATAAAACTTGAAAGTTGCTGGATCAGTAAATACACATACACAATGAGAAAATAAAAATGTACATACATATGGACAGGAAAGTATGTAAACATAATGCAGACATTAATAATACCCAGCATGTACCGCGTAACAATGTAACAAGCATCAATAAAGCCCTACGTGTTTCGCGAGACACTGCTCGCTTCTTCAGGGGCAAATGCATGAATGTTGTATGGAAGGGCTGAGACAAATCGTCAAACGCTGGATATCAAGATGGCGGCCGTGTAGTGCATCCAGTTCGGGAGCTAAGGAGGTGGAGCAAACAAAGGCCACAAAGGGGGAACATCAGGAGGATCAGCATGGTCTGGATAGGTGTATTTCTCACTGCGGTCTCCACTTAGCCCCTTAAAATCATGTCTAGAAAATATCTCAATGGAGTGAAAAATATCCAATGGTTGTCAGTTTGTTTTTAGAGATGTGACCGCTTCATCCAACTGCCAAGTTGTGAATCAGAATCCCAGCCTCACTGAACGTCCAGATATACCTACAAGGGCCCGAAGGCTACGCTCCCAGTGTCATGTACGTTCGGTGGCGCATGGGCGTCCGTGAGATGTCCACTGTCAGAGGGGGTGTGCACCCCCTCTGATGGCAGACGTCCAGCATCTGTCTCTTATATTTAGATATCAAAAAAGCATTTGATACAGTTTTGTGGCAATACCTACATTTTGTCCTCCAGCGTTGGGGGTTTTGTCCTCATTTTCTTAGATGGGTCTCCTCATTATACAAAAATCCCAAAACTTATGTTAAATATACTGGATATAAATAAAACCTATTTGATGTCTGTAGGGGTACGCGTCAGGGATGTCCACCTTCCCGACTCTTATTTGCCCTACTGATCGAACCCCTTGCTGAATAAATCTGTACTGACCCCTCTAGTAAAGGTCTATATTTAGCTGGTCACCAACATAAACATTGCCTATTTGCTGATGATATCTTAATCTTTACGTCACCCCCTCATATTTCTGCTCCTAATCTTATAAGTAAACTTGATCACTTTTCCCACGTATCTGGTCTAATTATTAACTCTCAAAAATCTATAGCCTTAAATATATCTTTACCTCCTCATATTTTACAACAAGAGCAAACATCCCCCCCCCCCCCCCCCCTTTTCTCATGGTCTACTTCAAGCCTTCTTTACCTAGGAATAACTCTCGCACCCAATCTTTCTGACATTTTCACTGCCAATTATCCTCCAATTTTGCATCAAATATAGAATCTTATGACACAATGGTCCTCTCTACCATTATCTTGGATAGGTAAAAGTAACGTAATAAAGATGGCTATATTGCCCAAAATTCTTTATCTTTTTCAAGTTTTACCTATCCCTGTTCCAGCCCACTTTCTCAGAATACTACAACGTAAGGCATTAACTTTCGTTTGGGGCTCCTTGAAACCCTGTCTGCCCAAACACACTCTTAACCGTCCAAAGCCCAAAGGGGGACTATGGTTTCCTAATTTTACCACCTATTACCATGCAGCTCAATTAGCCCATATGCCTAAATATCACGCAAAATGTGAAATTCCACTTTGGGTTGCGCTGGAATCAATAGATTGCGACCCACTTTTAATAACCAACCTTGTATGGTCTAATTCCTCCGACTGTAAAAAAATCAATAATACATAACTAAACATACACTAGCCATTTTGGATACATTTAAATTAGTAAATGGACTACAATCTCCATGTCATGTTTGGTATCCATGTACTCGGCATAAGATCATCTTTTTTATTTCATCGAACATTTGGGCAATATAGTGTGTTTTAGTGCATTAAAATAAAAAAGTGTGCTTTTTCCAAAAAAAAAACACTGCACAAATACTGTGTGAAAAAAAAAAATTACAACACCCACCATTTTAATCTGTAGCATTTGCTTTAAAAAAATATATAAAAAAATATATAATGTTTGGGGGATCAAAGTAATTTTCTTGCAAAAAATATTTATTTTTCAACAAAAAGTGTCAGAAAGGGCTTTGTCTTCAAGTGGTTAGAACAGTGGGTAATGTGTGACATAAGTTTCTAAATGCTGTGCATAGAATGCCAGGACAGTTCAACCCCCCCCCCCCCCCCCCCAAATGACCCAATTTTGGAAAGAAGACACTTCAAGCTATTTGCTGAGAGGCATGTTGAGGAATATTTTATATTTTGCCACAAGTTTTGGGAAAAAAATGTTTTGTTTGTTTTTACAGAAAGTTGTCTCTAAATTATATATTGCTCAAACCTGCCATGGGCATATGGGAAATTGCACCCCAAAATACATTCTGTTGCTTCTCCTGAGTACGGGAATACCACATGTGCAAGACTTTTTGGGAGCCTAACTGCATACAGGAGCCTGAAAACCAATCACTGCCTTCAGGCTTTCTAAGGGCATACATTTTTGATTTCACTCCTCACTGCCTGTCGGAGGCCATGAAACATGAAATGCCCAGATAGCACAACCCCCCCCCCCCAAATTACCCCATTTTGGGAAGTAGACACCCCAAGCTATTTGCTGAGAGGCATGTTGAGTATTTTGCAAATCTCGCTTTTTGTCACAAAGTTTTAAAATTTGAAAAAAAATTAAATAAAATAAATTTATTTTCTTTCTTCATTTTCAAAAACAAATGAGAGCTGCAAAATACTCATGCCTCTTAGCAAATACCTTCTACTTTCCAAAATAGGGTCATTTGGGGGTATTTTGTGCTATCTGGACATTTCAGGACCTCCGTAACTGTGATAGGTAGTGAGGAGTAAAATCACCATTTTACGCCCTTAAAAAGGCTGAATATGTTGTATCCCCGTACTCAGGAAAAGACACAGAATGTATTTTGGGGTGTAGTTCCACATATGCCCATGGCATGTTTGAGCAATATATCATTTAGTGACAACTTTGTGCAAAAAAAAAAAAAAGTTTGTCATTTCCCCGTAACTGGCAAAATATGAAATATTCCATGGACTCAACATGCCTCTCAGCAAATATCTTGGGGTGTCTACTTTCCAAAATGGGGTAATTTGGGGGGGGGGGGGGGGGGTTGTGCTATCTTGCCATTTTATGGCATTTAAACTGTGATAGGTAGTGAGGAGTGAAATCAAAAACTTACACCTTTGGAAAGCCTGAGGGTGATGCTTGGTTTTCAGGGTCCTGTACACGGCTAGGCTCCCAAAAAGTCTCACATGTGGTATCCCCATACTCAGGAGAAGCAGCAGAATGTATTTTAGGGTGTAATTCCACATATAACCATGGCATGTGTGAGCAATATATCATTTAGTGACAACTTTGTGTAATTTTTTTTGTAATTTTTCAATCACCCGTGACAAAAAAATTAAATATTCAATGGGCTCAACAAGCCTCTTAGCAATTTCCTTGGGGTGTCTACTTTCCAAAATGGGGTCATTTGGGGGAGGGGGGGGTTGTACTGCCCTGGCATTTTAGCACCTCAAGAAATTAGATAGGTGGTCATAAACAAAAACTTGCGTTTTAAAAAAAATAATTACCCTAGTTTGTAGACGCTATAACTTTTGCACAAACCAATAAATATACTAATACATTTTTTTTTTACTAATTACATGTGGCTGAATACATTTTGGCCTAAATGTATGACTAAAATTGAGTTTATTGGATTTTTCTTATAACAAAAAGTAGAAAATATAATTTTCTTTCCAAATTTTCGGTCTTTTTCAGTTTATATTTCAAAAAATTTAAATCGCAGAGGCATTCAAATACCATCAAAAGAAAGCTCTATTTGTGGGGAAAAAAGGATGCAAATTTCGTTTGGGTACAACATTGCATGACCGCGCAATTATCAGTTAACCGCTTGCCTACTGGGCACTTAAACCCCCCTTCTGCCCAGACCAATTTTCAGCTTTCAGTGCTCTCACATTTTGAATGACAATTTCTCAGTCATGTAATACTGTATCCAAATGAATTGTTTGTCTTTTTTTTCATACAAATAGAGCTTTCTTTTGGTGGCATTTGATCACCTCTGGGTTTTTTATTTTTTGCGCTATAAATGAAAAAAGACCGAATTTTTTTAAAAAAAAAAACGCATTTTTCTTTGTTTCTGTGATAAAATTTTGCAAATTATTAATATTTCTTCATAAATTTTGGCCAAAATGTACACTGCTACATATCTTTGGTAAAAATAACCCAAATTAGTGGATATTATTTGTTTTTTGTGAAAGTTAGAGTCTACAAGCTGTGGTGCAAATCATAAAAAATTGATCACACCTGATGTACTCATTTCTTGCGACCCGAACAAGCCAGGAAAGTACAAATACCCCCCAAATGATGGCTTTTTTGAAAGTAGACATTCCAAGGTATTTAGTAAGATGCATGGTGAGGTTTTTGATGTTGTCATTTTTTCCCACAATTCTTTGCAAAATGAAGATTTTTTTTTCCACAAAATTGTCCTTGTAATAGGTAATTTCTCTCACATGGTATGTGTATACCACAAATGATGCCCCAAAATACATTCTGCTACTCCTCCAGAGTATTACGATACCACATGTGTGGGGCTTTTTCACAGCCTAGCCACATAGAGAGGCCCAACACGCAGGGAGCGCCATCACGTGTTCTAGGAGCATAAATTACACATCTAACTTGTTGACTACCTATTACACTTTTGAAGGCCCTGGAGCACCAGGACAATGACACGTGGCACTGATAACAGATGGCACTGATACGTGGCACTGAGGACAGGTGGCACTGATGATAGATGGCACTAATATGTGGCACTGATGACAGATGGCACTAATAATACCTGGCACTGATGACAGATGGCACTGATACGTGGCAGTGATGACACTGAAAACAGATGGCACGTGACACTGACAGGTGGCACTGATGACAGATGGCACTGGGGACAGATGCCACTTATAGGTGGCACTGGGGACAGTTGGCACTGATAGGTACTGTGTTGTGTTAGTGTGGCACTGTATGTATTTATGATTTTTTTCACTCATGCTGCAGCACGGAAGCTCTCCCTCCTCACACGCGGTCTCTGTGTAAGGAGGGAGAGCCGGAAACATACATGTTTACATATGAGATCATCTCTCATTGGAAACTCAGATCAAGTGCTAAATGGCTGCTGTGATTGGTCATTTAGCATGATCTGTGATTGGCTGTGTCCAAGGGACACGGCCAACACACATTTCCCCCGATGTGTGCCCGCGGCGGCGTGCAGGGAGGAAGTAAACAGGAGGATGCCCTCCCGGCAATTGAGCACTGAGCTGTAGCCGTCTTTCGGCTATAGCGTGGACGCTGAGTGGTTAAAGCAGTGCAGTGCCAAATTGTAAAAAGTGCTCTGGTCATTGAGCAGCCTAATCTTCTGGGGCTTAAGTGGTTAACCACTTTCAGACCGGACCATTTCGCTGGCAAAAGACCAGAGCACTTTTTGCAATTCTGCACTGCGTCACTTTAACTGACAATTGCGGACGTGCGACGTGGCTCCCAAACAAAATTGACGTCCTTTTTTTCCCACAAATAGAGATTTCTTTTGGTGGTATTTTATCGCCTCTGCGGTTTTTATTTTTTGCGCTATAAACAAAACAATAGCGACAATTTTGAAAAAAACGCATTATTTACTTTTTGCTATAATAAATATCCCCAAAAAATATAAATAAAAAAATATTTTTTTCCTCAGTTTAGGCCGATACGTATTCTTCTACATATTTTTGATAAAAAAAATCACAATAAGCGTTTATTGATTGGTTTGCGCAAAAGTTATAGCGTCTACAAAATAGGGGTTAGTTTTATGGCATTTTTATTAATAATAATTTTTTTTACTAGTAATGGTGGCGATCTGCAATTTTTATCGTGACTGCGACATTATGGCTGACACGTCGGATAATTTTGACACATTTTTTTTACCAAAAATATGTAGAAGAATACATATCGGCCTAAACTGAAGAAAAAAAATAGTTTTTTAATATATTTTTGGGGGATATTTATTATAGCAAAAAGTAAAACATATTGTATTTTTTTCAAAATTGTCGCTATTTTTTTGTTTATAGCGCAAAAAATAAAAACCGCAGAGGTGATCAAATACACCAAAAGAAAGCTCTATTTGTTTGGGTGCAACATCGTACGACCGGGCAATTGTCAGTTAAAAGCGACGCAGTGCTGAATCGCAAAAAGTGCTCTGGTCAGGAAGGGGGTAAAATCTCCCGGGGCTGAAGTGGTTAATATCGCTGCACTTATATTTTTCATTTTATTTTATATGTTGTATGGTGAGGTGAATTCACTGGAAGTGTACAGCAGCTGTGGAGTATTAATTAGTAAACGTTATAGTTTATTTATAGCACATAACACTTTAGGTAGATGGCCCCAATTGTCTTTTATACACAATAAATTTGAATTAATTGTATGCAACGATTTTCTTCTATTAGGAAAATACTTTTAATGTTTGCTGTGAAGTTGCTGTAAAATTGCAAATAGTTTTCTTGGGCTTAAGATTGTTTGTTGTTAATATCTCACACTGTACACTAGATGACACCAATCTCACAGGACATTTTATTTTCCAAAATGTTGCTTCCTGAAAAACTTGGTGATTAAGATAGGCCCGGTCAAACTAAACACATATATCATTTCAGAATGGCCGTATCACATAGAAATCTTGAGAAAAATGAAATAAACTTTTAAGAATTAAGCTTCGTACACATGATCGGATTGTTGGCTAACAGAGTGTCAGACTTTTGTCAAAAGGGGGTGTGCCTGGATCTTGTCTTGCATACTAATAGCACAAAATTGTCGGCCAACAAACACAAATGTAGTGACGTACTACGTGGAGCGCCACCCTTTGTGCACCTTCTGCTAATGTCGTGTTTGGTGAGCATTGATTCAGAGCATGCGGGTTTGTACTTTGGACTTTTGTGTGCCGTATTTGTGTACAGACGATCCAAAAATCTGACAACAGATTGTCCGCCGAAAGTTTACTAGCCTGCCATCCAAAATTTGTTGGCCAAAATTTGGACAACAATTGTCTGAAGAAGCATACTAACGGTCAGATTTTAGTCCAACAGTCTGTCATCTCACAATCCCTTGCCAACAATTAGAACGTGTGTACGAGGTTTTAGAATTGTATTTAAATGTAGAAGGTTTCTGATGCTCCATGAGTTAAACAGGGCTAAAAGTGTGTAGCTGCTGATTTCCATTTGTACCAGTTTCTGGTGCCTCTTGAAGCAGTGTGCTACTACAATCGTGCAGCAATGAAGGATTCCAGTTGCCCTGATACTGTTTTTCCATTGTAGCAATGTCCTGGTGAAACCTTTCACCATGTTCATAACTGACTGCACCTAGATTTTCAGCAAAGTCGTCCAACTGTGCATGCAGAAAATTAATCTTCATGTTACCCTCCCTCCTAGATTGAAAGCTCTAACGAGCAGGGCCCAGATTCCTCCTCTATAGAATTGTATTGTGATTGTACTGTCTGCCCTCATGCTGTAAAGCACAGCTAAAACAGTTGGCGCTATATAAATCCTGTATAATAAGAATATAGCTCCCCAGATATAATATATAGCATATAAAATTGCTACATCAATTGTGTACAAAAGACCTCTATGTTGCCATATAGTATTGAATTTTACTGAAAATTATACCTGCTGCAGATTGAAAATGAAAGTGTGTAGCAACTGTATATGTTAATTTTCATTTTTTTTCCACAGGAAAGTGGAGTTACCCTTTAAATGCTTTCCACGTGATTTTTTTCTGGCCCCACTAACAGATCTTGAAAACAGCTGGTCACTCTGATCTGTGGACCAAAAAAAATGCCTTCCTTAACCTTGGCATCAGTTATTTTTGGAAACATCTGTCCCACATAAGGAAAACATGTGCGATTATTTCCAGATCTGAAAACCAAATACTTTAGGAGTGGTAATTTCTTTTTAATGTATTGCGTGTACTGGATGTGTTTCAACAACCGTTATATGTTTTTATTTCAACAGGTATTAAAGGGTGTATATTGTCATTGTGTAACAAGACAGCCTTGAGGCCCAAAGCTGTGAACAAACCATCAATTCTAGTGCAGAAAACAAGGTTGTCAACATGTGCAAAGTAAATTGTTAAATCATCTTGGTCGCTTCAAAAGACAGAAATTTTCATACCTGGTGATCGCAAACACCATCTTCGCAGTCCTGAACCCAGTAGTTTTGCTACCGATTTTGACAAACCTGGTTAAACGGTTGTTTAATTCTGATGATGTTATGGGATGAAGCTCACTAGATATACACAGTTCAAAATTCAGATCATTGTCGCTGTCTGTGCCTGCCTAGTGCATTGCAGCAACTTTTTCTGTTTCATCTAAGCTCCATTTCTCTGGTGGTTTTGGTACTGGCAGATTGTCATCATGTGGCTCATGGCTGAAGGCAGATTGGGTAATTTAAGAGAGTTCTTATTTTTATCCAGGGACGTTAGTCAGACAGAAGTAACAGTCACATTATCATTCTGTTCTTGTAGTATCAATGGGACAGCAAATTACAATGACTTATGAGTTTCTCTGAGCCAAGCTCTGAGATCGACAGCGTACATTGCACAACAAATGTGAGGAGCCCAGGCCTGGTCTTGATCACCAAAAGTACAGTTCACACACCCTTCAGTTCAGTCATGGTGAATCCTTGTGTACTCACCACGAACATAGCAGAACGTGTCACTGACAACTGTTCTGGAAAGACAATTGTGCTGTCCTCAATCGGCCTATAGCAAGTCTTAAAACTGGCTTCCTTATCTGAGGCTGGGTTCACACTATTGCGAATTGGATGCAGGTTACTCTGCATCCAATTCACTAGTTACATAGTAGGTGAGGTTGAAAAAAGACAAGTCCAACCTATGCGTGTGATTATTTGTCAGTATTACATTGTATATCCCCTGTATGTTGTGGTTGTTCAGGTGCTTATCTAATAGTTTTTTTTAAATTATCGATGCTCCCTGCTTGCCGCTCTTACAGTAAAGAACCCTCTACGCAGTCTAAGGTTAAACCTCATTTCGTCTAATCTTAATGAGTGGCCACGTATCTTACTAAACGCCCTTCCACGGAAGAGTTTTATCCCTATTGTGGGGTCACCAGTATGGTATTTGTAAATTAAAATCATATCCCCTCTCAAGCGTCTCTTCTCCAGAGAGAATAAGTTCAGTGCTTGCAACCTTTCCTCATAACGAAGGTCCTCCAGTCCCTTTATTCGTTTTATTGCCATCCTTGGTTCGCCCCCCAGTAGATTACAGTCATATTTTTGCCACCCAAATGCATTATTTTAAATTTTTTCACATTAAACCTCATTTGTCATGTAGTTGCTTACCCCATTCATTTGTTCAGATCGCATGTTTTCCACATCCTCCGGAGACATTATTGCCCTGCTTAGCTTAGTATCATCCGCAAATACAGAGATTGAACTGTTTACCCCACCCTCAAGGTCCTTTATGAACAAATTAAATAGGAGTGGTCTTGTAAATTGTGGATTGAAAACTTGTAGCCAGTTTTCAATCCATGTACTCACCCTATGGTCCATGCCAACGGACCATACTTTGTACAGTAAATGTTTATGGGGAACTGAGTCAAATGCTTTTGCAAAATCCAGATACACCACTTCATAAATCCATGCTGATTACTGCTAATGATACAGTTTTCATTACTAAAATCTTGTATACAAGTCCCTTATCATCCCCTCCAAGAGCTTGCATACTATTGATAATAGACCAACTGGTCTGTAATTCCCAGGGATGTATTTGAGCCCTTTTTTTAAATATTGGAGCTACATTGGCTTTTATCCAATCAGCTGGCACCATTCCAGTCAGACTGTCAGTAAAAATTAGGAACAATGGTCTGGCAATTACTTGACTGAGTTCCCCATGGACCCTCGGGTACAAGCCATCTGGTCCCGGTGATTTATTATTGTTACGTTTTCCAAGTCTAGTTCTAATTCTGTCCTCTGTTAGCCATGAGGGTGCTTCTTGTGAGGTGTCATGAGGATAAACACTGCAGTTTTGGTTACTGAAGCCCCCCCGATTTCCTTGTGAAGACTGAGAAGAATAAATTCAATATCTTCGCCATCTCCCCATCCTTTGTAACCGGAATCTTTCCTTATTCTTTATGGGGCCAAAATGGTCTGTCCTCCCTTTTTTTTTTTTTTGTGTAAATTATAAAAACACATATATACTGTGCTGTCTATAAAAGAAATCAAACATATATTGAAAGAAAAAAAAAAAACTAAAAGCAGCCAGCACAGCAGTGGATAAAGTTACAAAAATTACAAATTGGGTGAAACGTGCGTAATTAAAAAAAAAAAACGTGCGTAATAAATGATCAAAAATACTCCAAGCAGTCCTCTATTATGACATGTGATGGAGGAACTTAGACGTTGCAGCCAAAGGACCAGGCCACTTTTTGTGATTCGGCACTGCGTCGCTTTAACTGACATTTGCGCAGTCGCGCGACGTGGCTCCCAAACAAAATTGACGTCCTTTTTTTCCACAAATAGAGCTTTCTTTTGGTGGTATTTGATCACCACTGCAGTTTTTATTTTTTGCAATATAAACAAAAAAGCGCGACAATTTTGAAAACAAACACATTATTTTTTACTTTTTGCTATAATAAATATCCCCCAAAAATGCATAAAAAAAAACTTTTTTTTCCCTCAGTTTAGGCCCTGTATTCTTCTACATATTTTTGGTAAAAAAAAAAAAAAAAAAAAATTGCAATAAGCGATTGATTGGTTTGCGCAAAAGTTATAGCGTTTACAAAATAGGGGATAGTTTTATGGCATTTTTATTAATAATGGCGGCGGTCAGCGATTTTTTTTTGGGACTGCGACATTATGGCGGACACTTCGGACATTTTTGGGACCATTGTCATTTAGACAGCAATCAGTGCTATGCAAATGCACTGATTTCTGTGTAAATGACACTGGCAGTGAAGGGGTTAACCACTAGAAGGCAGTGTAGGGGTTAAGTGTGTCCTAGGGGCATTTTGCTAACTGTGGGGGGTGTGGCTGTGTTGTACATATCACTGATCTTTGCTCCAATCACAGGGAGCAGAGATCAGTGACAATGTTGGTAGGCAGAACGAGGAGATAGTCGATCGCGTGTTTTCCCACGGCGATCGAGACCGCGGGACCCGCGATCGGACTCACGGAAGTCCTGACCGGCACGCGATGGCACGGCGGCAAATTTAAAGGGACGTACCTGTACTAGAGGTCGACCGATATATCGGCCGATATTTGACGTTTTTTTATTTAATCCGCATCGGCCAATTGTGCTGATAAAAAAGGCCGATTATAACTTCAGCCGCGACTTGCAAATGACTTCGGTAATCAAACTCAATGCAAGTTGCCAGAGTCTTCCCCTGGAGTGACTTCTCTTCTCTGGGCATTCTGCCAAGAAAAGTCTAAAGAGATACAATGTTTCTTATCAATAGACTGAACTCCTGTGGAGAAGTTCTCAGTTTAACCAGTTAAAGACTAAATATTTTCTGATACTTGTTGCTTACAAAATCCTGTATTTTCTGCTAGAAAATCACTTAGAACCCCCAAAAAATGATATATATATTTTTTTAGCAGAGACCCTAGGGAATAAAATAGCGGTTGTTGCAATATTTTATGTCACACGGTATTTGCGCAGCGGTCTTTCAAACGCAATTTTTTGGAAAAAAAGACACTAATGATTTAAAAAAAAAAAAAAACAGTAAAATTAGCCCATTTTTTTTTTTTGTCCAAAAGTTTTGATTACCTGTTTTTGTGCATTTAATATTTAACCGCTTTCCGACCGGCGCACGACGATATACGTCGGCAGAATGGCACGGACAGGCATAAGGGCGTATATATACGTCCCCTTTAATATGCCGCGGTGCCATCGGGCGCGCGCTGGTCGGGACCCCCGTGAGGTCGGTCGCGGGTCCCGTGGACTTGATCGCCGCGGGGACACCCGCGATCGTCTCACAGTATCTCCCTGTTCTGCCTAGCAACTAGTGACGCCGATCTCTGCTACCTGTGATTGGAGCAGAGATCAGCATTCACTAGCTGACAGCCACGCCCCCCCACAGTAAGAAACACACCCCTAGGCATACTTAACCCCTACACTGCCACCTAGTGGTTAACCCCTTCACTGCCAGTGTCATTTATACAGGAATCAATGCATTTAAATAGCATTGATTGCTGTATAAATGACAATGGTCCCAAAAATGTGTCCGCCATAATGTCGTAGTCACAATAAAAGTCGCTGATCGCCGCCATTAAAAAAAATAAAATAAAAAAAAAAATTAATAAAAATGCTATAAAACTATCCCCTATCTTGTAAACGCTATAACTTCTGCGCAAACCAATCAATAATCACTTATTGCGATTTTTTTTACCAAAAATATGTAGAATACGTATCGGCTTAACCACTTCAGCCCCGACCAATTGGCAGCCAAAGGACCAGGCCCCTTTTTGCAATTCGGCACTGCGTCGCTTTAACTAACAATTGCGCGGTCATGCGACGTGGCTCCAAAACAAAATTGGCGTCCTTTTTTTTTCCCACAAATAGAGCTTTCTTTTGGTGGTATTTGATCGCCCCTGCGGTTTTTATTTTTTGCGCTATAAACAAAAATAGAGCGACAATTTTGAAAAAAAATGCAATATTTTTTACTTTTTGCTATAATAAATATCCCCAAAAAATATATAAAAAAACATTTTTTTTCCTCAGTTTAGGCCGATACGTATTCTTCTACATATTTTTGGTAAAAAAAAAAAATCGCAATTAGCGATTATTGATTAGTTTGCGCAAAAGTTATAGCGTTTACAAAATAGGGGATAGTTTTATAGCATTTTTTTTAATATTTTTTTTTTATTAGTAATGGCGGCGATCAGCGATTTTTATTGTGACTGCGACATTTTGGCGGACACATCGGACATTTTTGGGACATTTGTCATTTATACAGCAATCACTGCTATTTAAATAGCACTGATTCCTATGTAAATGACAGTTGTAGTTAGGGGGTTAACCACTAGGGGGCGGGGAGGAGTCAGTGTGACGTGTTGTGTTTTTATTTACAGTAGGGGGGCGTGGCTGTACGTCTGACGTCATTGATCGGCGTTCCCGATGACAGGGAACCGCCGATCACTGACAGTCAGTGTAGGAAGCGCGGGGAGAGGTTTGTTTACATAGACCTCTCCCCGTTCTTCCGCTCCGTAACCCGATCGCGGGATACCAGCGGCGATCGGGTCCGCTGGTCCCGCGGCCGGGGTCACGGAGCTCCCGACCGGGTCGCACGCGTGCCGCTAGCGGCGCGCGCGCGACCCACGGGCAGGCACATGCACGATCACGTACAGGTACGTGATTCTGCCTGCCCGTGCCATTCTGCTGACGTATATATGCAGTGGCCGGTCGGGAAGCGGTTAAACTGAGGAAAAAAAATGTTTTTTTTATATATTTTTGGGGGATATTTATTATAGCAAAAAATTAAAAAGAATGCGTTTTTTTTTTCAAAATTGTCGCTCTTTTTTGTTTATAGCGCAAAAAATTAAAACCGCAGGGGCGATCAAATACCACCAAAAGAAAGCTCTATTTGTGGAAAAAAAAGGACGTCAATTTTGTTTGGGAGACACGTCGCACGACCGCGCAATTGTCAGTTAAAGTGACGCAGTGCCGAATCACAAAAAAGGGGCCTGGTCCTTTGGCTGCAAATTGGTCCGGTCTGAAAGTGGTTAAAGCGGTGTTCCGGAAAAAAAAAAAAATTAAAAGCCAGCAGCTACACATACTGCAGCTGGCTTTTAATAAATGGACACTTGCCTTTTTTGCTGTCCCTCGATGTCGGCACCGCAGCTGATGTCTCCATCAGCTGTCAGGTGCTGCCGCCGCCATTGCGGGTAAGGTAACCTGGCAGTGTAGCCTTTCGGCTTCACGCCGGGAACCCTACTGCGCATGCGCGAGGCTCCGCTCCTCTCTCCTATTAGTCCGGCGGCCGAGGGAGGAGGAGGGAGCCCCGCAGTGACGTCACAGCGGCGTACTTCCGGAAGTGGGAAAGGATACCTTTGACAGGTATCCTGTCCCCCCTCCCCCCGAAAGGTGTCAATTTTGACACCGGTAGGGGGGAGGAATCCGATAAGCGGAAGTTCCACTTTAGGGTGGAGCTCCGCTTTAAGATAGTTTTTTTTTAATCTAAATTATACATACTAGTGAACTGATTGGAGGTTTGTTTTGTTTAATAAAATGTACGAAATTTTCTGTATCACTTATTACTTAAGGCTGCTTACACACTGGAGTGGGCAGGCATTGATGGTAAAACATTGCAAGTTTTAGTGGCGATTTACCATCATTTTAGTGGCGCTATTCAGCCGCTAGCAGGGCGCTTAGAACCCAGCTAGCGGCCAAGGAAGGGGTTAAATGCGCCCGTGAAGCGCATTTAAAATCGCATTATAGGCACTTCGGCAGTGGTGCCCATTCATTTCAATGTGCAGGAGTGGCTCCGAAGATGCTGCTTGCAGGACTTTTTTTTTTTTTTAACGTCCTGCCAGCGCATCGCCTTAGTGTGAAAGCCCGAGTGCTTTCACACTGAGACTGCAGGGGAGCCGTTTTGCAGGCACTTTGAAGGCACTATTTTTAGCCCAAAAGCGCCTGAAAAACGCCCCAATGTGAAAGGTTTTAACTGTTAGATTTTATGAGATGAAGACAAACACAAATTAAATCGACCCAACATATCGGCCCAAAAAAATCGTCATCATATATCGGCCATCGGCTGCCGCTATTTCTAAATATCGGCATCGGCCAGAGAAAAACCCATATCGGTCGACCTCTAACCTGTACGCCGATTTGCCTGTCCGTGCCATTCTGCCGACGTATATGTTTGTGCGCCAGTCAGGAAGCGGTTAACTTCAAATATATATGATGTAATAACAGTTAATAGTAGATCCACCACCAAAGACACCAGAAGCTACTTACCAGAGGGATTGAACTCAAATAGGTGTACACCTAGTGAGTCAATCAAGCTTTGTGGTATAATATACCAAGGGGATCAGATGCTCTATCCAGATATGACCTCCAGATGGACCTCCAAACAGTAAGGTATGTAAGGTGTAAAGTATGGATGGACTCAGTAGATATAGGCAGTCAGCCCCAATATTAAAAGAAACTCTAATTGTGCCTGAGTATGAAAAAATGAGAAACAGATATTTATACAAAAATAAACAAATTTTTATTCTCTAAAAAAACAAAGTTTAAGATACTTTACAGTCTTAGTAATTCAGTTTGAGTTCAGGGATGTGCTAATTCCCAGCAGATTATACAGAAAATGGCCTAAGGATAGCACAGATGAAAATGTTGTATGAATTCTACAAATAGAGTGTTAATTAGTATACCATATAATTAGTATAGATACATAATGATGCAAGCAACATAAATGTATTAATTTGTCTTTACATGGGATTTATAACAAAAGATGTATGCATTACAGCGTTAATAAAATTCCTATACTACATTGGGGGATAGATTTATTATTTTTTTTTTTACTTCATTTTAGTTAACCTTGATTATTGAACTCATTACCTCTTATCAACCATCTGCACATATAAGGGCCCCTTCATTTTCGTCCGACCAGGTGGGGAGGAGTATTCCCACGGGCTTGTCCCACTGAGCCGGCGTTCTCCATTTGCGGTCTTTTCTGGTGAGTTAAGGGGCATTCCATTGAAACTTTGCATTTTATATGCTACATAGAACTAAATATCTATTTGACTCCCTACACTAAATTTACTATACGTAAAAAATGGCGGTACAGTAATGGGTATACAGTATATATAAAAAAATATGACTGTATATTTAATATCTCTCAATGTAGTATAGGAATTTTAATCAACATTCGCTGTAATGCATACATCCTGTTATAAATCCATGTAAAGACAAATTGATTAATACATTTATGTTGCTTGCATCATTATGTATCTATACCAATTACCGTATTTATCGGCGTATAACACGCATCCCAAATTTAGGAGGGAATATTAAGGAAAAAAACTTTTAGGAGGGAAGTTTAAGGAAAAAAAAAAAACTTACATTTAAATGCACATCATTGCAGCCTTGTCCAGTGTCCATCATTGCAGCCTTGTCGATCAGTGCAGCCTTGCCCAGTGCAGCTTGATTTAAAATTAGCGCCGAGTGGAGAGGAAGAGCGCCGCGTGACATATCGAAAGCCGCGTGTATTTTCGGCTAGTCTCGGGCCGGCTCCTCTCGTAGTCCCGCCCACCTCCACTGATTGAGCCGAGCGCCGACAACATACAGAAATCCGAGTTCGGCTAGTCTCGGCTCTGCTCGCAGTCAGGGGCGGGACTGCAAGAGGAGCCGAAAATAGCTGAACTCGGATTTCTTTATGTTGTAGGCGCTCGGCTCCTCTCGCAATCAGTGGAGGTGGGCGGGACTGCGAGAGGAGCCGAGACTAGCCGAAAATACACGCGGCTTTCGGTATATCGGCTCCGCTCACTCCCCTCACAAAAAATCAGCGGGAGATCGGCGGGGATCGGCGTATAACACGCACCCACGATTTTCCTCTGATTTTAAGGGGAAAAAGTGCGTGTTATACGCCGATAAATACGGTATATGATATATGGTATACTAATTAACACTATTTGTAGAATTCATACAACAACGAATTACTAAGACTGTAATGCATCTTAAACTTTGTTTTTTAGAGAATAAAAATTTGTTTATTTTTGTATAAATATACCGTTTCTCATTTTTTCAAACTCCTGCGAGGCACAATTAGAGTCCCACTCTGTTCTATTTTTTTCAAACATATTTACAGGTCTGTATTGTTGGTAATCAGTAGGTCTAGTAACGCTTTGTTTCTAGTTGGTGCATCTACCATCTGACCCATAAAATTGCCCTGCAAGACATCTAGGAACTGGAGAGCCTTAGACGAATGCTCAGTTCCTTCCGCCCAGTCTATGTATGGATAAATAAAATCCCCCATTATGATCACACTTCCCATCCTGCTGTTAATCCAAATTGTGATAGGAGGTCCGTCTCCCCTTCCTCCCTCAGGTTAGGGGGCCTATAGAATACTCCCAGTATTATTTTCCCCTTAGCTTCATCCCTTTGGAGCTCTAGCCATAAGGATTCCACCTCTTCCCTAGCTCCCTTAGTGAGGTCATCTCTTACATTCACTTGTACATTATTCTTGATAGACAGACATACCCCTTCCCCTTTTTTACCCTCTCTATTCATGCGATAAAGGGAGAGCTGTTTAACCAAGTCTCTGAAATTCCCACAAAATCGAAATCCTCCTCACACAACAGTATCTCTAGTTCTCCCATCTCATCCTTGGTGAACATGCCATGCAGTTTAGACCGATCGCATACTGTCCTCTTATTGGGTGTTCCGAGATTGCAAATAGGACTTTTTACTATACTTACCTTGGGTTTATGTGCTTTAGTAAACCCACCACTAATGCCCTCAATACTACCCTCTAGAATATGCTCCGCACTGACTACCTCTGGACCCTCCCCCCCCCCCCGTTGCCTAGTTTAAAAGCCCCTCTAACTTTTTGGCCATCTTCACCCTCCTCATTTAGGTGCAGTCAGTCCCTTCTATAGAACTGGTGACCGACTGAGAAATCGGCCCAGTTCTTTAGGAACCCAAACCCCTCCTTACTACACCAGCTCCTCAGCCACTTGTTTACTTCCCTAATCTCCATCTGCCTTTGAGGTGGCTCGAGGTACTGGTAGTACTTCTGAGAATACTACCTTGGAGGTCCCTTTCCTCAATTTAGCTCCTAAAATCGTTCTTTAGGACACTCCATCTGCCTCCGACTTTGCCATTGGTGCCAACGTGCACCATGACAGCCAGGTCTTCCCCAGCCCCTCCCAGTAATCTGCTCAAACCAATAAAACAGCGCTGGCAAACAAAAATTGTGACAAAATAATAAATGATCCCAAAAAATTGACAAACATCAATAATGTGTGTGAAGTGGTTACATGTCTGACATAAACCAATCCCATAAAAAATAAACTAGCATCAAATAATATGTGTGATAAATTATTACATAAGTGACATGATTGAATAATAACCATAAAATTATTTCATAGATACCAAAATTGAATAAGTGATAAACCACAACCTAAATGTGGTAAGAAAATATATAAATAAAAATGAATGTGAGTAAGTCCAGTTATTGTCCCAAAAAACCAAGAACCAAAATAAATGTACATATGAGCTCCTTCTTGGAATAGACTCACCGGGCTAGCAGACAGACAGAGCAGCAAAAAAGAGGGCAGATATGCAGACAAGCTGTGGTTCGGCAAGTAGGCACAAAAGCAGAGCTGAATAAACAAGCCAGTGGGATGAGAGGATCCAAGGAGCGATGCATGCACACAAGGCACAGCCTCCCAGTAATCTATCCACCAGATCCGTGATGTGCCGAATCTCTGTCTTTCTAAGAATTGAGTCCCCTACCACCAGAATCTGTATTTCCTTTCCCTTCGCTCCCCCCCCCCCCCCCACTCTCACTGGAGGAGCTCTTCCCGTGGCAGCTAGGGGAGTCCCTCAGCTCCAGCACTGACTGGTTTCACCAATGTCACTCAATGGAGCGTACCTTATTGGGATGTTCCAGCCCAGGATCAGCCTCCTTGGCACTTTCCCCTCTAACCTTCCTGTCACCCATCTACTTTTTTCTAGTAACATGAAGAGAAGGTTTGGGACTTTATATGAAGTATGCGACCGAATAGGCAATATTTTTTTTACCATTATTGTGTCATTATCATTCATTTACATGCTATTATGCTACCATGTTAATATGTGATGTATATTTAATAAATACAACTACAATTTTACATAATGCGTTTATGTTATGCCATTGTATATGAGATGACACAATGTTACTAGGTTTATTTTTTACTTCATACTCGCCAGCCACTCCATGTTCACATTGCCTATTCGGTTGCATACTTTATAAAGTCACAAACCATTTCTTCATGTTAATAGTAATTAGGCATGGAGGCACCAGACGTTCTATGTCTTGGCCTCACAAAAAGTCCCAACCTCTTTCCTTTATCTATTACTCTTTTCTAGTGCCTGCACCTCTTTGTCTCCACCCGCCTCTGTGCTGGCCCCTGCCAGCACGTTCCCGGATCACCTTTAATATGGAGGGTCTTCTCAGTGCTGACAGTTGCTTCCCTAGATTCAGAACCTGGGCTTCCAGGGAAACAATGTGCTTAAATTTTGCACAGCAGTATTTACCCTCGATCAGATGATCAAGGAATGCATACATGCTGCAAGATGTACACCGAGTCACATCTCCTACTAATTTAATGAAAATTGGGGATTATACCCTGTCCAAATTAACAACTAGCTTCCCGACACCAATACGCAATACACAGGTACTCAACAATACAATACACAGGTACTCACAGCCCACATGCACTCACAATACTCATGTACTAATAATCCACACACAACACAGGTACACACAATACTCAGGTACTGACATACACTGTCAGTCAGGTTTTGTAGTTTCTGTCTCTGTCATTCTGCACAGCCTCCCCTTGTAAACTGGGGGGGGGGGGGGGGTCCTCTGCTCCCTGCTCACACACTCCCTTCTCACTCCACGCTGTCCCAGCACCGACTTCCGCACCAAAAACTCTGCAACAGCACCACCTAAAGGCACCTGCACATGAGTCCTGTGCGTCTTCTGGTCCATTTCAGGGCCAAAAAATGACAAAAAGACGATGAACAGGGACCCACCTGACCCCTGCTGTGATCCGCTTGGTACGGCAGTGTGAACCCAGCCTAAATTACTTGTACATAGACAATGCTATGGCTCGAAACAATCTCATCAAAATACATGAAAACTGATCCTGATGTAATGAGCAGCATCTGCGCGTGCAAGCTGCTTTTATAGCCTATTCATGCAGCATCTATCTGACCTAATCCATAAGATATGCCCCCAAAATGTTCAGGAAGCAAAACTTTTGTTGTCCAGTATTTCCCGTTACATTTCTCCCATTTTTTGTTGCATGCGCAGGCTTGCCATCAGAGCCCGAGCCGCTGGGTGGGAAAAACTACATTTATTGGATTCTCCATTGAGGGACAAAAGTCTTTTCCCTTCTTGTTATACTGCCATCTACAGAGGAGCAAGCAAAAAAAAAAAAAACAGGATAACTCATCTACTACCAGCTTACCTCAGTTTTGTATTAATGCAGTACCTAGTACATTAACACACAGAAAATGTTGAATCTCCTAAGGACACTAGCAAAAACAAACTGACACGTTTTGATGGTAGGAGGAGTTATCCTGGGCTTGGCCTACAGTTTTTTTGTTTGCCAGTGTTCAATTATCCTATAGACAGCAGCATAATTGTCTCAATCAACAAGAAAAAAATTGATCACTTCCAGTTTCCATGATCAAATTCCATAACTAATTCATTTTATTTTCCTTCCTTCAGTTCCCATATTTAATTGGAAATAACACACCATTAAACGTCCTAAAATAAACCATTTATTAAGAAAATGTTCTTCCAATTTTATCAGTTAACTTTCTTGGATAACAAATCTGAAGCTGGCCATAAAATGACACATTCACAGTGTACACAATAAACAGTAAAACATTTACAAGGTCTAGAATGCTCAGCGGTAATACGAACTTGCATCAGTCTGAAAATGTCAAAACAGTACTTTTTTTTACAGGTCTCATTGATATGAGAAATAAAAAGCTGAAGAACAAATTAAAACACAATGGTCCATGTACAGTAGTAATGGCACTTCACATGCAGCTTTTATAAAAACAAACACATGTGCAGGGACGCTGTCACATGGAGAACATGTGCCATATAACACATACAAGAGCAGCAGCAGAAGGACAAGTGACGCCCATAATCTGAGCAGTCTTAAGTCAAGGTAATACACAATGTTGCACTGCGTGCCCCAGCTTAGTCTTTATGTAAATATTACATACAGTAGTGATTAAGAGATGACTTGCTGAAATACATTAGGCCATATCTCCTCGACAGCTTCATTCTTCATCTGTGCAAACCTGCCAACCAGAAGAGATAATTTGATTTAAAGTTGGGTTCATTCCCCCCCCCCCCCCCCTTTTCCCAGACCACAAAAGCAGTCTGTGATCTGCATCCATATGTTCCAATGTTCCCTGCACCTCAAAAAGACCGACTATAGGTTGCTCTATTACTACAAAGTGTGAATGTTAGTAACCTGTTGCAGGTCCCCACCTGCTGCGAGTTGTAGGGCTGAAAGTGGAGCAACACATATCTTGCGCCATAGTCCCAATCAATTAACCACTTAAGGACCGGAAGGATTTACACCCTTAATGACAAGGCCATTTTTTGTGATACGGCACTGCGTTACTGTAGCTGACAATTGCACGGGTCCCCACAAATAGAGCTTTCTTTTGGTGGTATTTTATCACCTCTGCTTTTTTATTTTCTGTGCCATTTTGAAAAAAAAATAAAAAAATATATGTTTCTGCTATTAAACATACAATAAAAAAATAAAAAAAATATTAATTTCTTCATCAATTTAGGCCAATATGTATTCTGCTACACATTTTTAGTTAGAAAAAAAAACCAATAAGTGTATATTGATTAGTTTGTGCAAAAGTTATAGCTTCTACAAAATAGGGATAGATTTAGGGCATTTTTACGAGTAATGGCGGTGATCAGTGATTTTTTTAGCGGGACTGCGACGGACAGATCGGACACCTAACATTTTTGACACTTTTTTGGGAACCAGTGACATTACAGTGATCAGTACTAAAAATATGCACCAACATTGTACTAATGACACTGGCAGGGAAGGGGTTAACATCAGGGGTGATCCAAGGGGTTAACTGTGTTCCCCGGGTGTGTATTGGGGATGGGCTGCCTGGGATAACACACAGATCCATCTTCCTGCATAGCAGAAAGACAAGATCTGTGTCATCCCCTGTCAGAACAGAGATCTGCCTTGTTTACTTCTGAAGATCCCCATTCTGTCTCTGCGGGGAACGTTCGCGACCGGAAAGAGTCCGCGCTGGATCCGCTGATTAGCTGCCCCACTGGGGCACGAACGAGCCCGACGTACAGCTACGGCAATTTGTGCAGCCGAGCCACCTTGCTGCAGTATAACTGCAGCGGCTGGTCGGCAAGCGGTTAAGCATACAACTTGTTCGTGTTCTACTTTTGCTTTTTTTTTTTTTACAATCAATGTCTGATCAGTGTAACTGAAAATGAAGTTTGAGTGACAAGTTTGAGTGACAAGTTTGAGTGACAAGTTTGAGTGACAAGTTTGAGTGACAAGTTTGAGTGACAAGTTTGAGTGACAAGTTTGAGTGACAAGTTTGAGTGACACTTGGGCAATGATCTGGCCATTTAGGGGTAACTCTAGAAAGCAATAATGAGTGCGCTACATATTGCACAGGTTATTTTTTCATCTTGCTGGAAAATGTCCAAGTTGCCTGGCTTTCCCTGTCCTTTTCTCACTGAGAAAAATAAAGGAGGGTGTTGCCATGCATGTCAGGTGCACTTAAATAATATATGACTAATCCCAGCAAGACTACTTCAATGATACATTTTCAACACTTTCAGTATAATATACAGTATATTACAATGCAGAGAGCCTAATATTACCAATAGACTGTGAAAGTATATTGCAGTTTCTAAAGGGCAACTGTACAAACCTATTAAATGACAATAGTCCTAGTAATTTAAATATGTAGTAAAAGCACTTAAAATTAATAGTTTCACAAACCTTAACAAATGGATGGTCCAAGAGCTGACTTGCTGTCCATCGTTTCTTTGGCTCACTTTCCATGCAGTGGGAAAGATAATCTTTTCCTTCTGGGCTTATTCTATCTGGACTTGGAGGCTTGTGCCCCATCCCTACTTTGTACATAATCTGAAAGTTGTGTTCATATTCATGCCATGGTCGCTAAAACAAAAAAAAAAAAAAAGCTTGTTAAACTGACCTCTGGAAGATGTAATTTGTTTCCCCCACAAATCGAGCATTCTTTTGGTGGTAATTGAAAAAGACCGACAATCTTGAAAAAAATTAATAATTGGATTTTTATTACAGCTTACCTGTAAAATCCTTTTCTTGGAGTACATCATGGGACACGAAGCCTTAATTACTTAATGGTTTATGGGCCACCTTCAGGTGTTGACACTGGTAAACCCAATCAAAAGGAAGTTTACTCCCTATATAACCCCTCCTGCTTCCAGGAGCACATAAGTTTTTGTAGCAAAGCAATTTACTTGTATCCCAAAAAAAGAGGGGAGGGAGCTCCGTGTCCCATGATGTACTCCAAGAAAAGGATTTTAAAGGTAAGCTGTAATAAAAATCCTATTTTCTTTATCGTACATCATGGGACACAGAGCCTTAAGTAATTAGTTAATGGGATGTCCCATAGCAATGACACATGAGGGGTGGGAGAAAACAAGGCGATATCCTCATACCTCCTTACATCCACCTGATAACATTTTGTGAATGTATGTACTGAAGACCAAGTTGCGGCCTTACAGATCTGAGCCATGGAGGCCTGGTGACGCACTGCCCAAGAAGCACTAACCGACCTGGTAGAATGCGACCTGAACAGTTCAACTGAAAACAGGAAATGTTCTCTCCAGCAATAGAGACTAAACTGAGTATGAGCAGGACTGCTATCCTCCCTGTATTATATGGCCTTGCCAAGATAGACTGTGACGGAGGGGAGGATCTGTCCATAGTGTCAAAGAGCCTTTTTACACAATGCAGGGGATTAACTCCTTAAGTTCCACAGTGAGTATAACAACCATGCTATTCTGCATACACAGACAGATTTTACTGTTGTGGGTTTAGTAACTCTTTAACACCCCTCCTACACAGGAAGTACCTCAGTTTTGTAGCAAGCAATAAATTGCCCAAAAGAGGGTGGGGGGGGGGGGGGCGCCTGTGTCCCATGATGCACTCAAAGAAATGGATTTTACAGGTTAATATGTAGGAAAAAAATCCAATTTTCTTTATCGTACATCACAGGACACAAAGCTGGTTATAATCTTATCTATCTAAAACGTCCCACAGCAATAACCTTGAGGGGAGGGAGACACCATTTCAGAAAACTGCCACCAGAGATGGATCTACTCTGCGGTTTGTAATATGCTGAGGCCAAAAGGCAGTATCCTCCGTGGTTGTGAAATCCATCTGGTAAAAACCATGTGAATGTATGAACCAAAAGACCAACTAGTGGCCTTATAAACCTGAGCCACTGATGCGCCCACACACCTGGTAGAGAAGCTCTCCCCAGAAGGGGTGGGATTTCGCCCCTTTCAAACAATAGGCTTGAATGATTAACTGGCGGATCAAATGGGAAATAGTTGACCTGGATGCCGCCGGCCTACCCTGAGAGCTGTTCTGTCAGCACAAACCAGAATTCCAGACCTGTGCTGACAACTTAAGTAAATCCTGATTGCCCAAACTATATCCAGAGCATGCAGCGATGTTTTCCCTGTCAACTGTGGACAAGGAAAAAAGAAAGGCAAGAAATTGACCTAATTCAAGTGAAAACTAGAAACTACCTGTAACGACACTGAGTATGAAAGGGGTTAAAGTAGTTTAGGACATTCCATACCCAAACACAAAGGCAGCTACCGAACACTTCCATCAGCCGAACAAGGAACCCATACGAATAATTCTCCCCAAAGTACGAGACAAAGCTCTGTCTTGAGGTTCAAGCAGGAATGAATCTTTATTCAAGCACATGTTATACAGATCCCACTTCAAAACACTCCCCCCCACCCTTGGAAAACAGGGCGGGTTAAACTGTCCAATGACAATGAACACACAGGTCAGGTGTGTTTAACTTCTTATCAGTAAACAGTCTTAGCAGGGGGGCTGCTGGAGGAATCCCCCCCCTCCCTCCATAGAGATAAACATCCCATAATATCCAGAGCAGACACAATAGAACATTGGAATACAGCCCCACCCCAAACGATCACAGCAAATAGTACACAACATAATGAGACAGCATACATATACATATATATATATATATATATATATATATATATTCAAAGCAAGAAAGGAAAAAGATGACAGGCGCTACAAATTCACCTCTCCCCTTATCTCAGCGCAATGGACGGTAAACCAAATAAAATTGCAAACAGTAAATACAATATGTAGGTTGCCCTATAGCAGCTGCTTACGTCAAAACATGTATAATGATTGTTAATGGTAAATAGATTTCACATAACCTTTTAGAAATACCTTCACCATTTAGCAGTGCTCCTCTGGGTTATTATATGACCAATTAAATGTATACACTAAAGGTCAAAGATTTGTATATACATATATGTCTCTATTGTGCTGTGGGAGTCCACAAAACAAATCTCTGGCAGCCTGATATGTTATTACATTATTAGTGTCATGGTGTTTGGGGGGGGGGGGGGGGGGGGTAAAAAGTCCACACATTGAAGAAAAAAAGAGAAATGATGACTGTTGATAGTAAACACTTCCACCAGATTACTTCACCCGTGCTCCACACTCCTCTGGGGTTTAAACTCACCGCAATCCTTAGTAATATCAGCATTGAGTCAAACCTCCCAAGGCACAATCTCCTTAGATCGCTCTCTTGTACACCATCACCTCCAATTTCTCATCAGTAATCAGCCAGTAAGTCATATGTAAAGGGATAAAAAGTCCAGATAGTCCAATACCGTTTGAACAATCTTTATTTTCTAAAAATGTTCCTCCACACTTCACATTTAAAACATCGCTTGTCCTTCTCTTTCCAATCTGTGATACTCCTTGCAATGAGGCC
>CM053028.1:208730962-208898462 GCA_028564925.1 Lithobates sylvaticus
TGCAAATGAGAACATATTTATGCAGTTCGATGGAAACATACATATGCAGTTCAGGACAAATATGTACGCAGTTCAAGGCAAATAAGCACGTGTATGCAATCCAATGCAAATAAGCACATATGTATGCAGTTCAATGCAAACAAACATGTATGTTGTTCAAATGCTATTAATTCCAGCATGCGTTTATGCAAATTTGCATTTATGAACGTATGCGTTTGTGCAAGCATGGAAACGTGTTTATGCATGTATGCAAACATGCATTTATGCAAGCATGTATACTATGCTGCACCTGGCCCCATACTAGTTTTGCAGGATTAGTCAAGCACATATGCATATCCAATGTAGCCTCTATGCTGCTTCAGAGCAGCCTAAAAGTAAGCTCCTGCAGACCCAATGCATGCTTTTCTGGAACAACTCAAAGTGCACGGATACCCGTACGGGGGTGTATCGACCGACAGTTGTACAAGCCCCCGTATTAAGAATTAAGTATACCTCTATGCAGTATATAATCATGACCTGTCTGGTCATGCAGCTCCCCCATAGGATGTATTTACACCTCATTATGTGGCCATAGGCTGCAGTTATGTCTCAGAGGCCTTGCTGATCCTTCAGCCCACATGGTCCACAAAAAATGGCTGCCCTTCTACTTCCTGCCTATACTGACAGCACACTGCCCCCAGTGGCCACCGGAAGAAAGATCAGTCAGATAAAAAAAAAAAAAAAAAAAAAAAAAAAAGATACTGCAAATGCAGACTTACCATTTTCTGATGCAGGACTCTGAATCATAACAGGAGTCCAATCTTCACCCATCATGGCAGGTTTTGTCACTTAAGGACCAGGTACCCTCTATTTTCTCGGTCCACTCCCCTGGACCAGTATAGCACCCTGCTGGGAAGCCCTTTGGTCAGAAAAACACTGTAGGCTGCATTACAGGCAAACCTAGAGGATTCTTCTCCTTATCCAGTGATGCTCGGGCACCATCCATTTTAGCTAAAAGCTTTTCTCAAATGGATCCGAATGACATCCATGATTCTCAGCGGAATTGTTCAGGACCTCCAAGTATGCTTCAATAGCACATGTAGCTCATCAGTGACCACCACCTTACAGACACTGGCGAAAAAAACTGAGGTACTTCCTCTGTAGGAGTTATATAGGGGAGGACTTCCTGTTTGATTGATCTATTTTATCTACCAGTGTCAATTCATCTACAGGTGGCGCATAACCCAGATTAGTTAAGATTATAACCTGCTCTGGGTCCCGTGATGTACGATAAAGTTCTTTTCTAAAAAGCCCTTTAATACACATGCTCCAAGATATGGTATCCTCTCACCTTGCCTGTGACCATTTCAATCAGCACACAGCCCAAACTCCAGATATCTGCTGCCCGTCCATGCCCTTCTCCTTTTGCTCTGGTGATAACTTCTGGGGCCATGTATGCTGCAGAAATATGGGTAAATACAGGTTAAATTTTTTTTTAAAACTACAAAAGTTGTCATAAGAAAGTGCAGTAATCCTCTCACAGAAAACTATCACAAATACAAATGAGTTTGGGATGTCTTTAGTTAATTTAAACATAAAAAAAATGTACTGCACCATCGAGAAATAAATATGTATCTACATTAATGTAAAAGCTTAAGTGCGAAATCTGCTGTTTGGCAGTGGGAAGTTTCATAATCTACCTGCTGTTCCCAGTGTACTGTTGACTTCTCCCGGCATGGTTTGTGCATTGTTTTTCAGTTTCACAGAGCACCCAAAGTCTCCCAGTTTGATTAGTCCGCAAGATGTAAGAAATATGTTTGCACCTGGGAAAGTTATATCAAAAGCAATTTACATAAATACATGGTGTACAGCCATTAACATGCTTTAATACACACACACACACACACACACACACACACATACAGGGTGTCCCACAAAAATGTATACACAATTTGGATGATTATAAGCCAGTATTTATTACCATACAGTTGACTTTCAAATTCTAAAAAAAATACATAAATGTACTTTATATACTTAGTGCCTGGTTCAATTAACCACAATTGCACTTACTGGGTACCTCAGAATCTGTACATTATGTAAGAACATCATGTTAATTTACCAGGAGTGACAGTGTAGTGTGACTTGTCAGCACATGGATTAATTAGACCAATCTTTTGTGATGGTACTGTAACTGGTGCAGCTTACTTGAATTTGCTGCTGGAATCCTTCATGCCTCACATTTAAGAGGATTTTGGAGAAGAGGACTTTTACTTCCAACAAGATGGGGTGCCCCCACACTACCATCTTAATGGAAGGGCCCATCTTGATGAGAATCTGCCAAACAGATGGATTGGGCAAAGACTTTCAGTAGAATACCCTCCACATTCACCAGACCTCACGGCACTGGACTTTTTCAAATAACAAATTAAATGATTCTCAATGCTTATGATTCAATGCTACACGTCTTCAGCAATGCCTGGGCCAGAATAATAATAATTTAAAGAACAGGTGCCAAGTATAAAAAAAAAAAAAAAAAAAGTACTTTTATGCATTTTATTTTAAAATTTGAAATTGAACTTTATGGTGATAAATACTGATTTTATAATCATTCAAATTGTGTATACATTTTTGGGGGACATTATATATACACACATACACACAGTATACAGAAGTGTAGTACAAAAAGTGTAAGCTTAACATACGCTGTTAGATTTTTTTGTTTTTTTTGTTTTAGGACTGGATAAAATTAGCATAGTGTATGGCTAGCTTTATAGCAGGCAAGGACAAAAGTTTTGAGAATGACACAAATATTAAATTTTTAACCACTACCCCCTTCCTAACCAGACCAATTTTCAGCTTTCGGTGCTCTCACACTTTGAATGACAATTACTCAGTCATGCAACACTGTACCCAAATTATTTTTTTGTCCTTTTTTTCACACAAATAGAGCTTTCTTTTGGTGGTATTTAATCACCGCTGGATTTTTTATTTTTTGCGCTAAAAATAAAAAAAAAGACAGAAAATTCGGTAAAAAAAAAAAAAATTCTTTGTTTCTTTTAAAATTTATTGGCGAGTATTGGCAGAGCATTGCAGTGTTGCACAGTGCTGGCAGAGTATTGCGCACTGCTGGCACTGAGCAGCGCTGTGGGCAGTACACATCCAGCCCACAGCGCTGTGGCCATCTCTCCCCTCTCACTGTACCGATCGGTACAGAGAGGGGAGGGAGGAACCGGTATCATGACGTGACGCCGGTTTGTTTACATGTGATCGCTCCGTCATTTGACGGAACGATCACGTGGTAACCGGCCGCTATCAGCGGGCGTTTACCGTGATGCGCCGGGTCCTCCGGACCTAGCGGTCACGGATGTTCCTGAGTGCGCGCCCCAGGGGGGCGCGCGAGAGCAAGGTTCTGGGAGGACATCCCACAGACGTCCACCCAGAATAAGCCGACCGCGCTGTAGCCGTCTTTCCGTCTTTAGATATTTTTGTCATATGTTACTATCAGGGCTCAAAATTTCAAGTCCTGAGCTACTAGCCAGGTCTCAAGGGTTACTCGACACCAATTGCCCCACCCAACCCTTACCCTGTGCTGCCCCTAATCACGCCATCATAAATTATCTCATTGCAGCATAACCTGTGCCCATCATTGCAGCCTCACCGTGCCGCCATATTGAAGCCTCACCGTGCGCAGCCTCACTGTGCCCCCAATTGCAGCCTCACCGTGCCCCCAATTGCAGCCTCACCGTGCCCCCAATTGCAGCCTCACCGTGCCCCCAATTGCAGCCTCACTGCCCCCAATTGCAGCCTCACAATTGCAGCCTCACCGTGCCCCCAATTGCAGCCTCACCGTGCCCCCAATTGCAGCCTCACCAGTGCCCCCAGCATTGCAGCCTCACCGTGCCCCCAATTTGCAGCATCACCGTGCCCCCAATTGCAGCATCACCGTGCCCCCAATTGCAGCATCACCGTGCCCCCAATTGCAGCATCACAGTGCCCCCAATTGAAGCCTTGCCAGGGCAGACGGATCATGATGAGTTAGATGTGAGCTGCGGGATCACCGTAAAACACACCGTAACAGCTGACATTGAGACTGTCTCTGCTCACTCTCACACAGCCCCGCCTCCTCCTAACCCCGCGCCTGTAATACAGAACGCGGGGATGCATTCTGTCTATTACAGGCGCGGGGTTAGGAGGAGGCGGAGCTGTGTGAGAGTGAGCGGAGACAGTCTCAATGTCAGCTGTTATGGCGTGTTTTACCGCTCGGTGATCCCG
Organism: Lithobates sylvaticus; assembly: GCA_028564925.1. Taxonomy (NCBI): domain Eukaryota; kingdom Metazoa; phylum Chordata; class Amphibia; order Anura; family Ranidae; genus Lithobates; species Lithobates sylvaticus. The sequence goes on from CM053028.1 coordinate 208,735,214, forward strand.
CGGCTCACATCTAACTTCCATGCACTCTTCCACCGGGAGAACGGCTCCCGATCAACTATGCCCGCCGGCGGTGGTGGCCCCCCCAATCCCCACTCCCAGGCAGCCCAGCTCCTCGCCAGCCCTCATTTTCCACTTGCAAAATGCGAGTAGGCGAGTGGGAAATTTGAGGGCTGTTACTATGGTATACTGAAATATAATTACAAGCTTTCAATGCTTGCAGTTTGTCAGAATTTGTGTTTTTTTTTTCCTCTTGGGGATTGATCACAAATTCTCAATGGGATTAAGGTTTGGGGTGTTGCCTGGCAATGGACCCAAAATTTTGATATTTTGTTCCAAGCCACTTCGTTATCACTTTGCCCATATGGCAAGGTGCACCATCAAAGGCATTGTTCGTCACCAAACTGTTCTTGGATGGTTGGGAGAAGTTGTTCTCGGAAGATGTTTTTGTAACATTCTTTATTCATGGCTGTGTTCTTAAGCAAAAATTGTGAGTGAGCCTACTCCCTTGGCTGAAAAGCAACCCCACACATGAATGGTCTTGGGATGCTTTACTGTTGGTATGACACAGGACTGACGGTAGTGTTCACCCTTTCTTCTCCGCACAATGTTTTTGCTGGATGCCCCAAACAATTGGAAAGTGGATTCATCAGAGAAAATTACTTTACCCCAGTCCACAGAAGTCCAATCTATGTACCTTTTGCAAATTTGCAAAATATCAGTCTGTCCCTGGTGTTTTTCTTGGAGAGAAGTGGCTTCTTTGCTGCCCTTCTTGACACCAGGCCATCCTCCAAATGTCTTCGCCTCACTGTCCATGCAGATGCACTCACACCTGCCTGCTGCCATTCCTGAGCAAGCTCTGCACTGGTGGTTGCCCCGATCCTGCAGCTGAATCATCTGTAAGAGATGGTCCTGGCACTTGCTGGAATTTCTTGGGCCCCCTGAAGCCTTCTTCACAACAATTGAACCTCTCTCCTTGAAGTTCTTAATGATCCGATAAATGGCTGATTTAGGTGCAATCTTAGTAGCAGCAATATCCATGCCTGTGAATCCCTTTCTGTGCACACGTTTTCTGCACGTTTCCTTGCAGGTAACCATGGTTAACAGAGGAAGAACAATGATTTCAAGCACCTCCCTCCTGTTAAAGCTTACAGTCTGTTATTCTAACTGAATCAGCATTAGAGAGTGATTTCCAGCCTGGTCTTCGTCAACACTGACACCTTTGTTAACAAGAGAATTGCTGACATAATGTCAGCAGGGCTGAAATGCAGTGGAACGTTTTTTTTTGGGGATTAAGTTAATTTTCACGGCAAAGAGGGACTTTGCAATTAATTGCAGTTCCTCTGATCACGCTTCATAATTACATAGTTGGTGAGGTTGAAAAAAAAAAAACACAAGTCCAACCTATGTGTGTGATTATATGCCAGTATTACATTGAATATCCCTGTACGTTTCGGTCGTTCAGGTGCTTAATAGTTTCTTGAAACTATCGAGGCCCCCCGATGAGACCACCACCTGTGGAAGGGAATTCCACATCCTTGCCGCTCTTACAGTAAAGAACCCTCTATGTAGTTTAAGGTTAAACCTCTTTTCTTCTAATTTAATGAGTGGCCACGAGTCTTGTTAAACTCCCTTCTGCAAAAAAGTTTTATCCTCATTGTGGGGTCACCACAATAGGGATCTCCCGCTCTACAAGACTCTGGTCCGGCCACACCTAGAGTATGCTGTCCAGTTCTGGGCACCAGACCTCAGGAAGGAGGTACTCGAAAAGGAGCGAGTACAAAGAAGGGCAACAAAGCTAATAAAGGGTCTGGAGGATATTAGTTATGAGGAAAGGTTGCGAGCACAGAACTTATTCTCTCTGAAGAAGAGACACTTGAGAGGTGATACGATTTCAATATACAAATACCATACTGGTGACCCCACAATAGGGATAAAACTTTTTCACAGAAGGGAGTTTAACAACTCATTAAAATTAGAAGAAAAGAGGTTTAACCTTATAACTACGTAGAGGGTTCTTTACTGTAAGAGCGGCAAGGATGCGGAATTCCCTTCCACAGGTGGTGGTCTCAGCGGGGGGCATTGATAGTTTCAAGAAACTATTAGATAAGCACCTGAACAACCGCAACATACAGGGATATACAATGTAATACTGACATATAATCACACACACAGGTTGGACTTGATGGACTTGTGTCTTTTTTTTCAACCTCACCTACTATGTAAAGTTTTCATACTATTGATGTTAGGCTAACTGGTCTGTAATTCCCAGGGATGTATTTTGGGCCCTTTTTAAATATTGATGCTACATTGGCTTGTCTCCAATCAGCTAGTACCATTCCAGTCAGTAAATTTAGGAACAATGGTCTGGCAATTACTTGACTTAGTTCCCTAAGAAACTATGAAACACATCAGCTAAACGACACTTCAAGGATCACAGTGTTGCCGGCTCTTCTTACCTTAGCTCCCCAAGTACCCTTGGGTGCAAGCCATCTGGTCCCGTTAATTTATTAATGTTATGTTTCCCAAGTCTAATCTTAATTCTGTTCTCTGTTAACCATGGAGGTGCTTCCTGTGATGTGTCATGAGGATAAACACTGCAGTTTTGGTTACTAAAGCCCCCCCGATTCCCTCATGAAGTCTGAGAAGAAGAATAAATTCAATACCTTTGCCATCTCCCCATCCTTTGTAACCAGATGTCCTTCCTCATTCTTTATGGGGCCAATATGGTCTGTCCTCCCTTTACCGTTTACATACGTAAAGAATTTCTTGGGATTTTTTTTTTTGCTCTCCTCCGCTATGTGTCTTTCATATTCTATCTTAGCCGTCCTTATGGCACCCTTACATTTCTTGTTGAATTCTTTATAAAGTCTGAAGGCTGATCCCTCAACCTTGTATTTTTTTTTTAAGGCCTTCGCCTTTGCTTTTATATGCATTATTACATTGAGTTAAGCCATCCAGGACTTTTGTTCGCACTTTTACCCAATGGGATGCATTGGCTAATGTCCTTATTTAATATGCTCTTAAAGCAAACCCATCTCTCCTCTGTGTTTTTGTTCCTAATATTTTATCCCAATTTATGCCTTCTAGCAAGGTTCGTAGTTTAGGGAAGTTGGCTCTTTTGAAATTTAGTGTATTTGTATTCCCCTTATGTTTCCTATTTGTGTGATTTATACTGAAGCCACTTGACCTGTGATCGCTGTTACCTAAATTGCCCCGTATTTCCACATCCGTGATCAGGACTGTATTGCTGGTAATCAGTAGATCCAGCGTTATTTCTAGTTGGTGCGTCTACCATCTGACCCAAAAAATTGTCCTGCAAGACATTTAGGAACTGGCGAGCCTTAGATGAATGCACAGTTCCCTCCGCCCAGTCTGTCTGGATAGTTAAAATCCCCCATTATGATAACACTTTCCATCCTTGCTGCTAATCCAAATTGTGATAGGAGATCTGTTTCCCCTTCCTCCCTCAGGTTAGGGAGCCTATAGCATACTCCTATTATTATTTTCCCCTTAGCTTCATCCCTTTGGAGCTCGACTCCTAAAGAATTCCACCTTCTCCCTAGCGCCCTTAGTGATGTCATCTCTCACATTCACTTGTACATTTTTCTTGATATATAGGCATACCCTCCCCCTTTGTTTACCCTCTCTATCCTTGCGATAAAGGGTATACCCTTGAATGTTTGCCAGCCAATCATGAAAGCTGTTGAACCAGGTCTCTGAAATACCCACAAAATCCAAATCCTCCTCGTAAAACAGTATCTCTAGTTCACCCATCTTGTCCGCCAAGCTCCTGGCATTGGTGAACATGCCACGTAGTTTAGACCGGCCGCATATTATCCTCTTATTGGGTGTTCCGAGAATGCAACTAGGACTTGCTACTATATACTTACCTTGGGTTTTTGTGCTTTGGTCAACCTACCACTAATGCCCCCAATACTATCCTCTGGAATATGTTCAGCGCTGACTAGCTCTACACCCTCCCCCCCCCCCCCCCCCCCCATCGCCTAGTTTAAAAACCCCTCTAACTTTTTGGCCATCTTCATTCCCAGCTGAAATGCACCCTCCTCATTTAGGTGCAGTCCATCCCTCCTATAGTACCGGTTATCGACAGAGAAGTCGGCCCAGTCCTCCAGGAACCTAAACCCCCCCCCTTACTACACCAGCTCTTCAGCCACTTGTTTACTTCCCTAATCTCCTTCTGACTTTCTGGTGTGGCTCGATGTACCGGTAGTATTCCTGAGAATACTACCTTGGAGGTCCTTTTCCTCAATTTAGCTCCTAAGTCCCCAAGTTCTGGAGTATATGCAAATTGCCTTAATAAAAACTGAGGCAGGAGACTTTGTGAAAACTTATATTTGTGTCATTCTCAAAACTTTTAGCCAGAGCTGTATTGCTCAGAGTGAACACGTCTGCATGTCTTTTTTGTTAATATTGGTGTTGGTGCACCCGCCATTAGACAGTGGAAAGCATCAGCTGAAGGCACATAGCCAACTGATGCACCGGGATGCCTTGTATTTGCTGTGATGGCCAATCACAGCAATCACAAATGTGGGGGATTTAACCACTTGTTAACACAGGACTCTGTGCTGCAATTGGACAAAGCTGATCAGCAGATCTCAGCCATAAATCATTGGCTGACACCTGCTGAAAAAATCATGCTGTGTCCAACCCCAGCGTGGATCAGCGGGGGTAAGTGCGCCCCAAACCTAGAAGCAAGCCGCCAACATTTATTCACATTGCTAAGTCTGCAACTGCTGCATAGTCACAGTAAATCTACTGTCACCATGTGGCCAGTGGTTAAAATACAGTTGATCACCAATGGTGGGATTTTTTTTAAATGCCACTAACCAGTGATTGTAGGACTGGTTGAAGGATTAGCATGCCACTGACTAACAATGCTAGAAAAAAATATTTTAAGCAACAGACAGCATGGATTCATGAAAGACAGAAGTTGTCAAAAAAAAAAAAACAGATTTCTTCTTATGAGGTAAGTAAAACCTTGGACAGAGGGGTGGCTGTGGATATGGTATACCTGGATTTTGCAAAAGCGTTTGACAGTTCCACACACATGGCTCATGAGTAAGGTAAAGAGTCTACAGACTTGGAAAAATCAATTTGTAAATGGATAGAAAACTGGCAAAGAGACAGAATTCAGTGAGTAGTGGTTATTGACTCTTACTCTGAATGGTCTAATGTTATCAGTGGTGTACCCCAAGGTTCAGTGCTGGGACCCTTACTTTTTAATACCTTTATAAAGGATATAGGGTCTGGGATTAAAAGTAACATTTCTGTCTTTGCCAATGACACTAAGCTATGCTTACAGGATGTCTCCAATTTACAAGCTGACCTCATGCACTGTCTAATTGGGCAACTAAGTGGCAAATGAGGTTTAATGTTGATAAATGCAAAGTTATGCACTTGGGGGCTAAGAATATGCATGCATCATACATACTAGGGGAGAACAACTGGGGGAATCAATGGTGGAGAAGGATCTAGGGGTTTTGGTAGATCATAAGTTCAGTTCAATAAATAGCAGAGAGAGAGAGAGAGAGAGAGAGAGAGAGTGCAGAGAGAGTGCAGAGAGAGAGTGCAGAGAGAGAGTGCAGAGAGAGTGCAACCAAGCTGATAAGAGGCATGGAGGAGCTCAGCTATAAGGAAAGTTTAGAAGAACTGAATCTATTCCCTCTTGAGAAGAGGAGATTAAGGAGGAATATGATCAACATGTACAAATACATAAGTGGTCCATATAGTGAACTTGGTGTTGAGTTATTCACTTTAAGGTCATCACAGAGGTCAAGGGGGCACTCTTTACGTCTAGAGGAAAAAAAGATTTAGTCTCCAAATACGGAAAGGTTTCTTCACAGTAAGAGCTGTGAAAACGTGGAATAGACTTCCTCCAGAGGTGGTTCTGGCAAGCTCAGTAGATTTCTTTAAAAAAGGCCTGGATTATTTCCTAAATGTACATAATATAACTGCGTACTAACATTTATAGGTATAGTTGATCCACAGAAAATCCGATTGCCTCTTGGGGGGATCAGGAAAGAATTTTTTCCCCTGCTGTAGCAAATTGGATCATGCTTTGCTGGGGTTTTTCGCCTTCCTCTGGATCAACTCTGGGTATAGGATTGTGTACATGGGATTGTATTTTTTTTTTTTTTTTTTTGGTTGAACTAGATGACTATGTAACAATGATTGTGGGTTTGTTTTGGACTATGTAACCATATGGCTTCTCTAATATCTGTGAAAAATGTTTTGACCACTTGTCCAGCATGGATGGGGAACATTATATATGTTTGATTTACATACTATGAACATAAGAAAATGCATTTAAAACAATCTATACTGCTAGGTGTTTTCTGCATAGAAATTTATTAAAACCGTATAATTAAAGATTCCAGGTATGGTATATTTTTTGTTACACTGGTCTTGGACATGGATAATGGTAAATACCTAGGTATATACACCATTCCTGGCCATTGCCCCTGGAAGCTGAAAATCACTGAAGTAGACACTGCTACTTTCGTCTAGTGGACATCTCCACTTGCTTCCAAGTCCTGTGCCGAGTAGCCAATCTGATGCATAGTAAACACAGGAGGTTAGCTGCTCAGCATTTGTCCAAGCTGCACTAATGTAACTTTGAAAAATATACCATGCCTGAAATTAATTTTTAACACTGGTTAAAACCTAGAAAGAATGTCAAAATACCAACACTTTAGGTTCTTATACCTCGCTCACTGACTTTTCTAATTATTGTTCCCAAACCCATCCAAGGTTTTAAAACATTTTATTCACATCAACATACTCTAGATTTTTGTTCATGTAAAAAGGGCATAGCATTTTTCCTCATTTCTAAAAACACACATGCTCAGGTCAAGTATTCATTCCAACTTGATGCAGTGTATTATATTAAAGAAAGGAGTTATATGAAATAATCTGATTTATACCTAGAAAGCATGATAATTAGCTTGTTCTGTACACAAAATAAGTCACAGCTTAATATTTATGTGACAATGGACAGACCGCCACAAAACAAAAAAAAAAAAAAAAAAAAATCGAAATGCTACGCAACCTGGTAACCCTCATTTACCTTTTATATCCCGGTGAACAATACCATGTTCATGAAGCACATTTATTGCAATGGTGATCTGCTTAGTGTAAAGCCGTATGACATGCTCCTGAAGGCCAAGCCTAGCAACTTCCTCCAAAGTACCCTCATCACAGTATTCCATGAAAATGTACATTTCTTCCTGCAGTCGGATAAAGAAATATATTACGCCTACAATAAGGAAAACATTACCATACATTTTCTATAAAATGCATTTTAACTATCAAGAATTATCCTGAAAGAAACCCACGCCTAAAAAAATACTGCCACACATTGGCAATACATTTGCAAGACACAGGTGAAAGTGTGAACACTGTTTCGTTCCAGCAGCAATAATCAAAATATATAATAATCATCCATTTGCACTAGATATAGATCTGTTAGCGTTGGAGTATCCTGCATAAACTAAAAAACAATCTCTGCTGCTACTTTGAAGGAGATGACAATTAACACAAGAAACTGTACTGAAAATAAGAAAAAACTAATAAATTGGCGTTAAGTTTGCAGTTGCTTTGTAATTAAATGTAATGCCAGACAAGGTGACTACTTGTTTGCGTCTTTATGGGTCAGAAGGTTTCCCCATTTGCATTTACTACACTATACTTTATTTTGTGAATTAAAGTAAAATGACAGATTCCATTTAAGCCTAGGCTCTCATTAATGCTGCTGCATAATCATGCATTTTTCAGTACAATTTTGTAGCACATTTTTCTGCACGTTAATGAGGGATTTTCATGCGTCATGCATTTGGAGAAGACTGGTTGTTAAATACAATGGCAGACAGAATAAATTGCACTGCTGTTAACAGGGCCTGAAGGAATTGTATAATCTTTATTTGGTTATTTTTCCCCATATAGAAGCTTCACGTATACCTCATCAATGAGTGGTAATGTTTCGAAGACCTTCTCTGAAGGTACTGTATTTATGTATATGGGGCAGCCATATTTGTAGACTACCAAGGCCAGCTCGGATTTCTGCTTTGCATACAAGTCTACAGGTCAGCCAACTGACTAAAAACAATGCACTCCTTGTATGGCCGATATCCTAGCTCAACAACGTTTAACCACTTTTCAACCAGAGAAATTTTTTCCGATTTGTGAACATGTTAACGAGTATGTTTTAGAGCTAAATATTAAACTGCAACTAAAGGCAAAACTTTTTTAGTTTTGAATCGAGTGGAGAGGGATTAGAACACCTGTTAAATTTTACTGTTGTCTGTGCCCCCCGTTAGGGAGATTTACCCCATTTGTCCCGTTTACCATTATCATTGAAAATGAAAAGAAAAGATAATCCCAGATTTTGGGATGATACCAGAAAAGGAATAAAGGCAAAATCTTTCAAGGGGGGGTCACTAGTTCTAATGACATCACAGGATTTCGTCACTCTGGAAAGATTTCCTCACTACCTGTTTTGGCCTTGGGACAGGAAGTGAAGGGGAATCTCTCCTATGCGACAGACATGGGGGGGGGGAGGCGACTGACAGGGGTTATATCCCTCCCTTACTCTATCAAAAAAAATGTTGCCTTTATTTACACTTTAAACCACCCAATTCATACATCTGAAAGCAAAGTCCCTGGAGAAAAATGTTGATAGTTGCAATTTATGTCACATGATACTAGCGCACAGGTTTATGAACCGCAAATATTGTCTAAAAATTGCTGGTGAAACATAAATGAAGAGGCTGAAATGAGTAAATAGAAGTCCAACTTGTCAAACCTTCTGTTGTGGAACATTTTATGAAGATGCATTTTAATGTATTGTCATAAGAGTCTCCCAGTGTTAGCGCTCCCGCAGCCCGCTCTAAAGAGCTGACTGGGGCAGACTGACGCTGGTTGAGATCCGTTTGGTATTGACAAGCTCCTTGGGGAGGTAGAGAAGTGGAGACATGTCTGCCAGCTAAGGGCCCCTGTGCGATGCACAGAACAGTCGTCTGGTGAGGGTGTGTTCGCTCTGCAAAGACATTGTCGGTTTAACGAGTGTGCGCTCGTGTCGCCCCTGTATGCCTGATCAACATATTTGTGGCTCCATGAGTGAACATGTGCCGATAATCTCTTGTCCACAAGGACAGTAGAATAGTCCAGGTATGCGTTGTTCTCTGGAACAGTGTAGAATAAGGATTCCTATCAGCGGAAATACGGGAGTCTTTTGGATTGTTATGGTCGGAGACGGAGTCCATGTTTAAAAGCCACGTGGCTTCTAAAAACATGCATGCACTCTGTCTCTGCTCAGACACGCCCATAAGACTCCTGTAGTCATTGTTCATTGGTTGTTGTATTTTCTATGATTGAAAGTCATGTCTTTATTTGGTCATGTCCTTATATGGTCATTTCCTGTGAGGTCACAATCTATGTAGGAGGCGATTGGCTGTTGGAGCCAATCCCTCCTCTTTGTAATTTCTTTTGTTGTCTTTAAATAAAGCAGACACACTGCTAAGAAGGGCAGTCATGCTGAGATGAGGATGTAAGAATGTGGTAATGTCTGTTTACTGGTAATGGGGAACCAGAGGGGAGACATACGATCAAAAGGTACATTATGTTATTAGATGGAATGTGTGCTTACGAGCACAGGAGATCAGGAGATATGAGCCTAATTTCGCTGACACTTTACATTGCGCACGTCTGAAATAATTACAGATTTTGGAACCCAAGATTGTCCATAGGCTTCACTTTAAAAGCCTTTACAGATGATCTACCGATAAGGTATACTTTTAGTTGTATACACCCAGCCTAGCTGCCTTTGATCCATATTGGTATTGTCTTTCAAATTGTTTCTCTGCTAAAATTTGATTTGTTTGGGTCATTTTATCTTGGGCTGGGGTTATATTGTTCTTAGCACACTGGCAAATTTGTAATATGTTGGTTCACCACCAGCTACAAGTCAGACTTTTTTTCTTTTCTCTGTGGTTTTGTACTTTTTAAAAAGTTTTAAATAAGCAATTGATAAAAGCCTTTACAGGTTAAAATTTTTGAATTAGCCATAAAATGATGGCAATGGCAATAGTATTGCTCTCACGCTGAAATTCATGGCAATGTGCAAGATGTAGCACCTAACACATGGGTTTTGGTTCTTTTGTGTCGGTATGTGGGGGGCCGGGGACTTTACTTTTTTTTTAAAACAATTTTATATGCTGCTTTATTTTTATTATTATTTTACAATGATTGATATTACATATCACACTTTACTATCACATAGGTGGCCCAATGGCCCCTTATAGGATAAAATACTGTAATGGCAGGCTCTTTGAAGAAAGTACCTTCAGAGGACTGGGGAAGTGATCAGGCAGCTTTAGAGCCCTTTCACAATGGGGCCGCCCGTACATTCGCGGTAAAGCGCTACTCGTTTGAGTGGCGCTTTTGTGCTGCTTTTCGGCCACCAGCGGGGCGCTTTTAACCCCAAAAAAGGGGTTAAAAACTTCCTGTGTTGTAGCGCTTCCGAAACCACTGCCCAGTCATTGCAATGGGCAGGGGCGTTTTGGGAGCGCTGTATGCAGGGCTCTCAAACCGCCCCAAAGATGCTGCTTGCAGGACATTTTCTAACGTCCCGCCCGGGTGTGAAAGCACCCATTGCAATGAATGGGAGGCAGTTTTCAGGCGCTATTTCTAGCGCTAAATTGCCTGAAAACTGACCCTGTGTGAAAGGGGTCTAACAGAATTGCTTCCACCAGAAAGCCCGTTGCCATCTGAACAAATTGAAATACATCCTAGCCGCTACAGCCTCCATTTATAAATAGGTCTGGAAGGTAGTCGGTTAATCCTTTCTTGTATTAAAAAGAGGTATGGACTGCAGAGAAAGACATAATTTTACCCCTGTACAAATCATAAGCAAAACCTCATCTGGAATATGCAGTTCAGTTTGGGGCACCAGTTCACAAAAATAATATCAGGGGAGCTGGAGAAAGTGCAGAGAAGGGCAACCAAACTGATAAGAGGCATGGAGGAGCTCAGCTATGAGGAATGATTAGAGGAACTTAACTTCTTCTCTCTTGAGAAGAGGAAATTAAGGGGGGATATTATCACCATGAATCAGCATGTATAAATACACAAGTGGTCCATATAATGAATTTGGTGTTGAGTTATTCACTTAAAAGGTCATCATAGAGGACAAGCCACTCTTTACATCTGGAGGAATACAGAAAGGCTTCTTCACAGTAAGCGCTCCCTCAAGAGCTGGTTCTGACCAACACAGTAGATTGCCTGGATTCTTTCCTAAATATACATAATATAAATGGATACTAACATTTATATGTAAAGGATGGAATTTTTTATCCCCTGCTGGAGCAAATTGGATCCTGCTTTGCTGGGGTTTTTTGATTCCTCTGGATCAACTGTAGGATTTAGGATTGTGTATATAGGATTATATGATTTTTGTTCCCTTTTATTAGTTGAACCAGATGGACTTGTCTTTTTTCAACCAAAACGTCACATAAAAATTACTTTAACCACTAGGCGCCCAGGCTATAGCCAAAAGACGGCTGCAACGTGGACTCCAATTGCCGGGAGGATGTCCCTGGATGTCCTCCTGTTTACTTCTCCAATGCGCGCATCGGGGAAGTTCCCTTGAACACAGCCAATCACAGCGGCCATTTAGCACTCGATCGCAGTGTCCAATGGGAGAGATACGAGATAATCTCTCATCGCCGGCTCTCCCTCCTCACACAGAGACAGCGTGTGAGGAGGGAGAGCGAACGGCTGCAGCATTAAGGTAAAAAAAAAAAAGAAAAAAGGGGAGGGGAATAAAGTGCTCACAGTGCCATCTGTCCCCAGTGCCAGGTATAAGTGCCACGTGTCGTCAGTGCCAGGCATCAGTGCCACGTGTCGTCAGTGCCAGGCATCAGTGTCACGTGTCGTCAGTGCCAGGCATCAGCGTCGTCAGTGCCAGGCATCAGCGTCGTCAGTGCCAGGCATCAGCGTCGTCAGTGCCAGGCATCAGCGTCGTCAGTGCCAGGCATCAGCGTCGTCAGTGCCAGGCATCAGCGTCGTCAGTGCCAGGCATCAGTGTCGTCAGTGCCAGGCATCAGCGTCGTCAGTGCCAGGCATCAGTGTCGTCAGTGCCACGCATCAGTGTCGTCAGTGCCAGGCATCAGTGTCGTCAGTGCCACGCATCAGTGTCGTCAGTGCCAGGCATCAGTGTCGTCAGTGCCAGGCATCAGTGTCGTCAGTGCCACGTCAGTGTCGTCAGTGCCACGTATTAGTTTCATGTATTAGTGCCATCTGTCCCATGTGTCAGTGCCACATATTAGTGCCATCTGTCATCAGTGCCACGTATCAGTGTCACGTGTCATTGTCCTGGTGCTCCAGTGCCTTCAAAAGTGTAATAGGTAGTCAAGAAGTTAGATGTGTAATTTATGCTCCTAGAACACGTGATGGTGCTCCCTGCATGTTGGACCTTTGTGGCCAGGCTGGGAAAAAGTCCCACACATGTGGTATCTTAATACTCAGGAGAAGTAGCAGAATGTGTCATTTGTGGTATACACATGACATGTGAGAGAAATAACCTATTACAATGACAATTTTGTGGGGGAAAAAATAAAATCTTAATTTTGCAAATAATTGTGGAAAAAAAGGACAACATCAAAAAGCTCACCATGCATCTTACTAAATACCTTGGAATGTCTACTTTCAAAAAAGGGGTCATTTGTACTTTCCTGGCTTGCTCGGGTCGCAAGAAATGAGATAGGCCGTCAGTACATCAGGTGTGATTTTTTTTTTTTTTTATAATTTGCACCACAACAGAAACTGAGAAAAATGCGTTTTTCTTTCAAAATTTACGGTCTTTTTTCATTTATAGCGCAAAAAATAAAAAACCCAGAGGTGATCAAATACAAACAAAAGAAAGCTCTATTTGTATGAAAAAAAGGACAAAAAAAATAATTTGGGTACAGTATTACATGTAATTGTCCTTCAAAGTGTGAGAGCACTGAAAGCTGAAAATTGGTCTGGTCACGAGGGGGGTTTAAGTGCCCAGTTGACAAGTGGTTAAGTTTAAGAACTCAAAACACTCACTCACTGGAAACCCCATTTTCCCATACGACACTGTATTACATGCTGCAAACTTTTTTCAGAATGTAGAAAAGGTTACAAGTGCAGGAAAAAAGTGATTCTACCGCAAGCAAAATTTATTTTAATGTATTAACAAAGATTGTCAAAGGCAAACAGCTTCACACTGGGTACAAATTTCTTACTCTGTGAAGTTCTACACCGAAATATCGGACAAGATTTGAGTGTTTGAGGCCTTCAAAGATTTTCAATTCATCTGCAGTTTCTTTGATTGTCTTATGGTCATTTGGTTGAAAGCGGATCTAAGAGGTAGGGGGAAAAAAAGCATTTAATGACTGTACACAAAGTAACCTATTAGAAGTAACAAGTTCATCTAAAATGGTAAGGTATACATAAACCAGATTACGTAAATCTTAAAATTTTAAATACAGTAAAACCTTGGATTGCGAGCATAATTCATTCCAGAAACATGTACTCCAAAGCACTTTTATATCAAAGTGAATTTCCCCATAAAAAATAATGGAAACTCAAATGATTCATTCCACAACCATTTATTAATAAGTCCTTCAGTTTAAAGTCTATATAAAAAGATTATAGCAATGTGATAGGTTGTATAACCATAAAATGTCCATCCACAAATGGCAGCCTCCACAAGCGGATTAGAAGCAAAATCTAGCAGGAGCTACAGAGCAATATGGTTACATTTAGTGAAGGTACAACATTTAGCAACTCACATGATTGATGATTAAAAGAGGCACAAAGCTGTCCAAACAGACCATCCCCCACACCTCCGGCTCTCACCGCCGTCAGTCTGCAATCGTGACCGGGAAGACAGCGATTGAACCAAACATATAGCGCAGCGTGGAAGGGACGACGTCGATGGCGGTGAGGAGGGTGGTATATGTGGACAGCTTTACCCTGGATGCCTGTATACTTAGATGTGCCTGTTTTAATCATCATCCATGTGAGTTGCTAAATGTTGTACCTTCATTAAATGTAACCATATTGCTACACTTAGAGGCACCTCTCTTCTCTTTTATACCCAGATGCGACATAATGCTACTTGTATATCAAGTCAAAATGTATTAAAAAATGTAGCTTGTCTTGCAAAGGTTTAACTGTATATGAATGTAATTTTATACATATTTTCATTCATTCATTTTAAAACTGAGGAAGCTTTTACTAAAATATGAGATCGCGCTCAAGCCTGACACACCACATTTTAGAAATATAAACATTATTTTACACAAAAGAACATTTCCGTTCGAACATCTTCAGAAACGTGGTCTTGGAAACAGTCCTACACTGGAGCGCTGCATTTTGGCCGCAGCGCGGGTGCATGCATGGTTCAGGTGCACTTTACACATGCTTTCAGCCGCGGTCCCATTGACTTCTATTAGTTCGCATGTTTTTGCTAGGTTTTCTAAAAGCACATCAAAAGTTCTGCATGCTGCATCTGACACGCTTTCAGAAAACGCGGCAAAAAAGAGCAACTTAAAAGTGAAGGGCCACCCTAAAAAAATAAATAAAAATTAATATTCTTTAAAAAAATATATTAAAAAAAAAATGTTTTCTTTAATCACCAGAAACCCCTGTTACTAGGCAGTCTTCCTAATCTGCCTCTTCCTATTCCACTGCACTGTTTCTTCTATTGTTCCTCCTTGGCGAGCGGCCCCGTTGTCTTCTGGGACATGTGTGTGTCCCAGCAAACAACAGGGCCATTCACAAAGCACTGCGCGGCTCATGCATGCGCAGTAGGAAACGGGCAGTGAACCTGCAAGGCTCCACTGCCTGTTTCCCTTAGTTAGGATGGCTGCGCCGGTAGCCGATCCAGTGGACGGATCGGCCTCGGGGCGGCGGACATCGCAGGCTCGCTCAACAGGTAAGTGTCCATGTTTTTTTTTTTTTTTTTAAACGCCCGGAACGCCCCTAGAAGTCAATGGAACCACTGCTAAAAATGCACATACACCCACTCTGCAGCCAAAATGCAGCTCACCATTGTGGACCCAGCCTTACAGTGTTATACATTGTTAAAGAAAACTGAAAATGTTTTGATTGTTCAGCTACCCAATGAGTGCACAACACCAGCAACTGGTTGCTAAAAGTTTAGCACATCATGCTTGTAGCACTAGCTTGTAGTAGAGATATATCCAACTCTCACATAGTTTCCATGTAGTAATTTATCAACAGATACACTAATGCCGTCATGACTGACTCATGCTCCTTAAATGTAGGTCAGAATGAGTTTCTTTGTATCTAGGCAACAATACCTAACTGAATGAAGGAGAACATCACAAATGTATTTCATTAATAGATGTGTTAGTTTCTACAGCCTTACATGAAATGCTTCACACTTTCATTGTGCAATTACAGTAGTTGATACTAAATATACAGTCCCAATAAAAAGTATTTACCCCCTTGGAAATATAAGATTTTATTGTGATACAGTATTGAATAACAGCGGATATTTTGTACTTAATCAACAGGAACAGACTCCTAGGCAAAAAAACAAACAGCAAACCCTAATGTTGGTTTCATTAAATCTCACAGGTGCCTTCTGGCAAACTACAGCAAACATATAAAATGAGCAATAGTTAACGGAAACTTTTTTCCTCACTCTCCCATAAAACTGCGACTGGTGAAGCACCTATAGAAAGGCTATGCCTACTGGATAGTATCTTCAGTCTTGGACACTGAGGCCTGTAACTCCTTCAGAGTGGTTACAAGGTATCCTGGTGGCATCTCATTTATCTCCCTCTTGCACGGTCACTTATGTCGTGTACACACGACCTTCCTGAACGAACGGACTTGGCCACACACAATCACACCAAAGTCCGACGGATTCGACCGTGATGATGTACGACCGGACTAGATTAAGGAAGTTCATAGCCAGTAGCCAATAGCTGCCCTAGCGTCAGTTTCCGTCCGTCGGACTAGCATACAGACAAACTGATTTTTCGACTGGACTCGAGTCAGTCAGAAAGATTTGAAACAAGTTCTAAATCTAAAGTCTGTCTGATTTTTCAACAGCAAAGGTTTGATGAAGCCCACACACAAATCAAATTTATCCAACGTATTCGTTCCATCGGACCTTTGCTGTCGAAAAGTCCGGTCGTGTGTACACGGCATTACTTTCCCTGTATGGCCTGTTCTTGGCAGATTTACAGCTGTGCCATACTATTTCCATTACTTAATGATTGATTCCACTGTATATTCAGGAACTGGAAAATGTCCTTGTACTCTTTGTGCTTTTCAAAAATCTTTTCTTAAAGTTGCTTGGGGTGTTTTTTGTCCTCATGATGTAAATTATGCCACAATACTGACTCAACAGTATACAGTATACTGTATATATACAGTATAGCACAGTCATTTGAAACCTCTTGACTACACACACAGGTGATCTCCATTTTACTCTAGGCCCCCATTCACACCTGAGTATTTTTGCACATTATTGTACCCATGCCTACATGATAACGCTCAGCAACAGGAATCCCATTCTTTTCAATACTGGCTGTTCACATCTCTATGTTCAGTCGCTTGAAGCTCAACGCTGGTAAAAGTACATGAGCTTTTTTTGGAGCGGTGCCACATATTTTTGGTCTCAGAGACTTCATTGGAAGTACCTGTATAGGTGCGATACAACCATTTTCACGTTTTTTGCACCTGAACAAAAAGTTCTCCTCTGCTCTCACCCTCCTCCCCCACCACCCAGGAGCTGGCATACACATGCACAAATGCTTTAAAAACACTTATTTGCAAAACCATTTATCAGAGATCTGTTTTCACTTTGAAGCTCAGTGAGCAGATTTCAGTAAAAACATTGAATGCAAATACCTGAAATCAAATCTACTTACTTCTTTCATAGCCATCAACTCTCCAGTGTCAACACTAATGCAGGTGTAAACCTTCCCATATTGGCCTTCACCTGTAGAAAAAAAATACAGCACCACATTGGAATTTTTACTTTTTTACACAAACATTCAAAACCAGCGGAAAATTTTAAACTTGAGTTGATGGGCTTAAAATGGATACCACTCCTACTTCTGAATACGATATGAAACGTGGAGTTTTTACAATGGCAGTCAACCAATACAAAATGAAATTATTTAGCACCGATTACAAAATTATAGTGTATTCCCAATTTTTTGATTACCCAACAACAAACCTGCTTTGTGTTTGGTGTGATGCCATTCATTGTGAATGACACTCAACCCATTGCACAGTATAGTGCACTGCATAATGCACATTTTTTCCATCTGTTTACAGCAGGGGTGCCCAACCTTTTTAAGAGTGAGGGCCACTTAAGCAACTTGGTAACCAGTCATGGGCCACAATGAGCGGAGTGGGCGAATGACAGGTCACGGCTACTCTATAGGCCCTCCAATCCGTTCAACACAGATTTATTTTTTATTTTTTTAGAGGATCAGAGGCAGGCGGGAGTAAACGGACACAAGTCTGTTTACATCTGCCGCTCTGTAGAAGTGAATTGAGGGTCTGATTGGGTAGGGCCAATCGTGTGAAAAGGGCCTAAGACTTTCATACTGATGTGCTGTGGTTTACCCACACCACGGGTGCAGCTTAGTGCACCTGTGTCTATCCTGCGGGTTAACTAAACTTTGCCATAGACTCTTCCTGTTGCAAAAGCCGGCGCTGTACAGGAAGCATCGGCTTATGGGGCTCTGCTCTGCAGCCGCTTTCTTCCTCTACCACCAGCTTCATTCACAACACTGATGCTGTGGTATGACGGGTCAGCAACCTGCGATCTAGGCTTGCTAACCCGTTATTCCAGAGCAGGAGGTCGTGGGCCACATTAGAGGGCTCCGCAGGCCACATGTGGACCCCGGGCCACTGGTTGGCCACCCATGGTTTACAGTATGTTGACAGCCAATTTATAATTTACAAACTGCAATGAATTGCTTACAAATGTTTTAGCTATTGATACATTTTTAAGAATATAAATGGATGACACAGGCAACATCATGGTTTTTCTTTTTACCCAGTTGCACATATATTTTTAGTGGATGAGTGGTTTACAGGAATATGGCTCAGTGTGCGTGATAAATTCATGCTGACTTTTTGCTTTGAGTCAATGATTAAAATCATTAGTATGCAGATAAGTACTTTTGATTTTCCTTCGACTCCAGATCACACTTGATCCAAGTCAGTGGCTATAAAGATCCAAAGCCAGTAGGTAAGCATAGCATCTAGCATTATCAGAAATAGACCAATGATAGCAGCCCCCATATTTCTACTAGAACAGGTAAACTTCAAATTAAATGTATATTTTTTGTGATCATTTTCAAAGCAAAGATATTTTAATAATTTTTATTACATATAAAATATTTTAAAAGCATTTACTAATTGCAGGCAACATACCATGATCATTTCTGTTGAGTCACTTATTACTATGCTGTGAATAACCTGAACAGCTTGTATAACATGATCTCCTAATATTTTACACACACTGGTTGGAGGCATGTCAAAATCTCCTACCCCTTGTAGCTCATACAGGGTCATGATTTTAAAATAGACAAAGGCAGTCAAAAAGTGAGCAGCCAACACATGGCTAGAACACAAAGCAAAGCATGAACTGAAAACATAGTATTGTGGAAGTACCTTGTTCTAAATGTTTTTTTTTTTTTTGTAAAAGAAGATTTTTTTATAAAAAGTAGAGAAATAAAATCATTAACATGTAAACATCAACACAAAAACATACCGATTTTATTGCCTCTCTGCCATTTAAAAGTCACCTTCCTAAGCCCAACGTGCATAACATTATCATAGGACTTAGGGGTGTCACAGACTTGGCCAATTATGTTTTTCCTTCGCATCTCTCTGTATCGATCTTCTTCAAATATCTTCACAGATTTCTGAACCGCCTCAATTGGGCGTTGTCGGGTTGCTGTATCTACAAATATGTAACACACTTGAGTACTGTCCTTACATTTTTTTATTTGCATTACCAGTTCATTTTAAAAAAAATACAAAACTATTCTTATGCAGGGTGAGAACACATGCATACAGTACTGTACCTGCCTAGGAGATATAGGCAAGTTTACACGCAAACAGCCACAGCATTTATACCTACATCACTCTCATATGTCCTATAAACTAGGCAGTTTAATGTCAGTTTATTTACCTAATAAACTTCCTTAAAAGTTCTACATCCAAATCTATTTCGTTAAATGATAAGGTATCCTATATATTGAGGTTTTCAATTTGATGATAGAGGTCTTACCTTAAAGCAGGTCTTTAGAATGCAAGTTTCTTAAAACAAAAGTACAAATCTGCTTCCAAAAAGTTATACATGTTAAGCAACTGGCTGAATATAAAAATAGTATTGTAGCTGTAATAAGCTTCCAGTTTGTCTTCTATGGTATAGGGCATATCAGAGTGATGTAGGTATAAATGCTGTGGGCGTTTCATATATTTGGAGTGAGTGGCCTATTAGCCTTAAAGAGAATTTGCCATTTTGCCCTTTCAAGGAAAAAAAAAAATACAGGTTCTGTTAACATACCTTACCATCATTGTACCCCAATACACCCTCCCCCCCCAACAAAAACTCAATTTATCAGAGCCCTTGGAAACATCGTCATTCTGCATATGGGGAGCAAGTGACCTTCTGCCCATGACGTAGTTTCCAGGCCTAAGTGGTGGCAGTGGAGCAATGCCACTGACATCCTCCTGCCTACAGCATCCTTGGATACCAATGTCTCAGATCACTGTACTGATCAGGGTTCCAGCTGGCTCTTTCTGGTTCTTCCAGATAGCCCCCTGATTATGTTTGCAGTGCATGTACGTCATCAGCAAGAACCTGGAAGAGATGGTGGTCCCTGTTGATGTAGCTAAAAAAAAAGATGGCGGAGCAGGACCGTAGCCTGCAATGGATTATCAGCAGATTGCAAACAAGACAAAACTGGATCCACCAACCCTGTAAATATGTAATTCAAGGATAACCCACCAAAACAGGAAAGAGATGAAGAAAAAAAAAAAAATCACTGTGGGGTTGA
Organism: Lithobates sylvaticus; assembly: GCA_028564925.1. Classification (NCBI taxonomy): domain Eukaryota; kingdom Metazoa; phylum Chordata; class Amphibia; order Anura; family Ranidae; genus Lithobates; species Lithobates sylvaticus. The sequence continues at coordinate 208,755,325 of CM053028.1, forward strand.
CAATCCTTTTTAAAGCGCTGATCTGTACCTTTACCTCTGGTCTGACTAATCAGAGTCTGAAGTTCCCAACTTCGCCGTGTAGATCCTCCTTGATCTCCCTTAGGGTAAGTTGGTTCTAAAAAGGTATGGAGATGTGGATTCATGAACATCATTATAAATTATTAGTGCACTAAAGCCACAGAATAATTTTAATAAAGGTCCACTATTGTGAAAAAAACCTGCCTAAACTGGATGCCATTAAAACATGCAAAAATATTCAGAATATTACATTTCTTTTTGTGCCCTAGGTAATGCCCATGTTATGCTGATATTCCGGGAGTTAAATAACTAAAATTTAATGACTATAAGGGATGGGCCACAATAAGGCTAAGGCCTGATTTCACACCTATGCAGTTTTAGTGCTTTTTGCATTTTGCAGATTTGCACTACAGCCCATTTAACATGGTTTAACTCTGCAAGTCTAAAAGTAAGGCTAGAGTTCAGATTGAACTATGTCTACAGATGTCAGGCAGAAATTCATAAATCTCTCACCATCTAAAAAGGTAACAAACATTTGACTTCCATAACTTGTTCTGAGGTAGGCTTTACCTTCTCTTTCTTCTGTAGGGCTTGAGTGACGACTGAGGGATCTAAACTGAAGCTCTGATGCTACCGAGGCCAGTCTGTCATTTTCCGGAACACTCGAGCCCCTAAGTAAAAGTTGAAAAATATTACATTTAAACACAATGTTAATCTATTTAATTGTCAAGCCTCATGTCATGGTTGAACCTTTTTTTTTGTAGTTTAACCATAGAAAAAGATACATTTTTGTACTGGAAAACCTTTCAACTGGTATACATGTTTAGATAGCATGAAAATGATCATTGTTTTTCTGGGATATTTAAGACAAATCACTGTAAATGGGCTTTTCTAGCTTTACAGACAGCACTCCTGCAATTAGTTGGGTAAACATCAAAGCACAGACTGTTGACATTCAAAGCTGATGAAAATAACCTAAAACACACTACTCTGACTTAAAATCCTATAAAAGATTCCTCTAGAACATGTCAGGCTTTTAAGATATTATAAATGATTACCAAACCCTGTTATTTATGGCAGTTACAAAAACAGCCGCCTAAAGACAAACATACAGCAAGAATTAAATAAAAATAAAACATGTCTCTGAAAAACCTCAGAAATACATTTTAAAAATTGCTAGTTCAAATATTCCAGATATACAAAATCTGTTTAGTAGTCAGTGAACAGAAAACAGTAATAAAAAAAAAAAAGGGGGGGGGGGCGGGTCCTAGCCACTGAGCGAGATGGCTGACTGAACTGACCGCTCAGCTCCATCGAGGGTGATAACAGCTGCCAGAAGCATAAAATTCTGCCGAAAACACCTATCTAAGAGGGGGAGACAGCGGGCACCTCACAGGCTATGTCCCACAAGAAGAACAGAACTACAGCACAGCGCTGTCTCACACATTACTACACTATGCAGGCAGGGGAAGGAGGGAAAGCCAGAGGATCACACAGAGCGGGAGATTCCAGACGCTATGGAGGAGACAGTACAGGATGCAGCTACCATTTCCTCCACTGACAGGGTTAAAAGAATAGCTCTATCACCAGCACATTCACCCCATAAGCCTGCTCAGACCAAGAAATATCACTGGGCAGCCTCCTCACAATCACAAGCTGACACTGCAGCAGTTAATATGACACCATTATCTGCATTTCCTGCCTCATACCTCATTGAAAGCAATGCTTTTATCCTTGCAAATTGGATTGCAACAAGAAATGCACACTTCTATCTCTCACCTAACCAATCGCATTGATTCTATTGAGGACCGCACCGACATCTTAGACACGCAGATAGGAGAGGTGGTCAAAGCGCATGATGAACTGATAGACACACATGAGGAACAAACTGAAACGATCTGCAAACTCCAACTTAAAGTGGCAGACCTCGAAGATTGCTCCCGCCAAAATAATATCAAACTTAGGGGTATCCCTGAGGCGGTGAAGCAAAATGACCCGATTGCTTATTTACACCAGCTTTTCCTCAAACTCATCCCTGACCTAACACCAAGGGATATGCTACTGGACAGAGCACATCTGGTTCCAAAACCGACCCACCTACCCGACACGATCCCTAGAGATGTTTTGGTCAGAGTACACTTGTACCATATTAAAGAACGCCTGCTGCGTGCAGCCAGATCAAACCGTTTGCACCCATAACTGCAATCTTAAGGGAGCGTGAAATTCCTTATCGCTGGGGTTTTCGGACAAAGCTTCTAATAACCTACCAATCTCAACAATTGGTCTTTACCTGCCCCAAAGATGGCCTCAAACAACTGCAAAATTGGGGTATGAATATCCAAACCCCCAACTGGGGGCAGGAGACAACCGTACTTAAAGTGGCGCTAAACGCTCATAGGTGTTCTGTAACTATATACTGCTGTAATTAATTTTCTTTTCTTCTTCCATGTTTTTTTGGCAGCAGGCCCTATATGTGCCTAAGCAACCTGTTACATATTACCCTCGAGGTGCAGTTATTATGTTGTATTACCATGCATTTGTACTTGTTCACACGTTCCCTGATAGGTGTGCTTAGCACACAACGTTACTCTCTTTTGAATATATTTTATTCCATTTCTCTTCCCTCAAGTAGTTTGTTTCAAGCGTTTCTATACTGAAACTTAAACTAAGGCTGTACAATTCATTTGTTAGATTATACTTAAACTCATTTGATCCGCACCTTCTGGGGCCATACCTTTTCTTTTTATCACAATGGCACGTTGTATAACCTCCATTAATGCGAAGGGGCTTAATAGCCCTTTTAAGAGATCAAGCCTATGGAAGGAAGCCCTGTCGCTGAAAGCAGATCTTTTATGTGTGCAGGAGACGCATTTTGCACAAGGGAAAGCCCCCTCCTGTACCCATCGCACATTTCCCCAACAAATCTTTGCTAATTATACTAAGAAAACGAGAGGGGTTATGATTGCTGTACGTGGATTCATATCTTTTCAGCTCCAGCACACAGAATGTGACCCTATGGGCCAATATCTTATTCTATCCGCCCTCTTTGACAATGTGCACTATGCGATTTAGCAGGATTGCCAATGGTAAATTGTGCATTTGGTGCATTTATAAGCTCCAAACACACATCAGAAATGGTTTTACCGTACGATCCAAAAACAAACAAACCAACTATCTCACTGCCCCAAAGATAGAATAGTGCTTTGTGGTGACTTCAATGATATAGTAGACCTGACCCTAGACTCCTCCTCCACCAGCAGGACACCAACAGCTCTTCACTCTTTCACGCTTCTAGAAAAAGTTTATGATCCGTGGCAGTGCTTGCACAGCACTGAAAGAGATTACTCCTTTTTTTCTGCTGCCCAGGGGTCCTATTCTAGAATTGATCAGTTTCTGCTGCATAAATCCACTCTCCAGACAGTATCTCAAGCCAATATAGGACTAATCACCTGGTCAGATCACGCGCCAGTATCGTTAACAATTTCTACTAACCCAACAACTCAGAGAGGCACAACCTGGCGTATGAACAACTCTCTACTCTCACACCCATTGTATCAGAAACAGATCAAGTCAGAACTGGAGTCTTTCTTCTGCCTGAACAACGGATCTGTAACCAATGCCCCGCTACTATGGAATGCCCACAAGGTGGTTGTTTTCGGAATTTTTATAAAGCTGGGTGCCCATGAGAAGAGAAAACGAGCAGAGAGGCCTACTTCCCTTACCGACCAAATTCGCAAGGCTGAACAGAGTACTAAAACCCGACCTAATACAACTGATGCAGCCCTTCTCCGCACCCTTAGAGAGGACCTACGTAACTACATGTACTCATCTTTTGATTAACACATTAAGAAATTATGGCTAAACTGGTATGCTTATGGCAACAAACCTGGAGCCCTACTGGCCAAACAGGTTAAAAAGAAGGCAGCCCTTTCTAAAATGTCGGATTTGTCCCGCACAGACAAGCATTTGACGGAACCAGAAGGTTCATTGATATTATTCAGTGGGCTGAACATCACATGCCTTCTCTGCTCCTCTCTTTGGATGCAGAGAAGGCGTTTGATAGGGTGCACTCTAAAAGCAGTTTTGCAAAACATCCCAATCTCAGCCCTCGAGTTCGTCTGCCTAAATCTTACACACTCTCAACCTGGCTCTTAGCAGGAATATGCAAAATAGGAGACCTTTATAAAGAGAAAACCCAGCAATCCTTTCAAGAACTACAAACTAAATACTCCATCCAGCAGCAGGACTTTTACAAATATGCTGCACACTTCAAGAGGTACGGTGGTCGGAATCCAATCAGTATGTAGGGATTCTACAATTCAATTAACAACCTAGTCCATCTCAAAAGGGGATCTCACATCGCTATAGACTGCTAAACTCCCCTCCGACTGTGCAAAAACTCCCAGGGATGTATAAATGGGAAAGAGCTTTCAACTCCTCAGCTCCTTCTAAAGTATGGCAGCATGCATCCTGCGTCACCCTACAGTTTTCCAAATGCCTTTCCCATTGGGAAACAACTCAGAAGTTGCTACATTTCTGGTACTACACTCCAGAAAAATTATGCAAAATGTTCCTGTCTTCCCCCTCCACCTGCTGGAGAGCTTGTGGAAACCCAGGATCTTCTGCGCACATATGGTGCTGCACATGTCCTGCAATCTCAGGATTCTGGAAGGATGTACAAACTTTGCTTGGATCAATCACCGGAGTAACTTGTAGGTTTATACCACAAATGACCCTGTTGGGAGTAGGACTCAAGGACTGGCCACATCAACTCAACTCAATTGTCACGCACATTTTTATTGTGGCCCGGCTTTCCATTGCCCGAAAGTGGAAATCTGCCATCCCTCCGACCATAACCCAGCTGATCACAATACTAAACCAGCACTTCCACCTGGAATACATGTTTGCCAAGGCACATCTCACCATGACCAAGCTCCTCCATCAATGGGCAAACTGGATAGCAGATACAAGAAGCACCCCACTCACTTAATGAAAAGTTATATCCCCGCGACTGACAAACACTTAAAGTACTACATGATGCTCCCCAAACCCCAGCACTGACAAATCAGAGAGCATTACTAGACAGCTTACCTATTATTTGTTACTTGTTCTATATAGCCTATGGTCATTTAGCCATGACCACCTGCTGCAAATATCTTGCATCTTTTCTGCATTTACTGACTCTAACGCAATATTTTTACATCTTGATTACAATGCTTGTAACCTTTCTGTTAACACTGTGTACTTTTGAAACTGACGTTTCTATACTTGTAAACTGTAATATCTTAATAAAAATTACAAGTTTAAAATAAAAAAAATAAAAAACACAAGGATCATTAAATATTCATCTACAGATTGTAAGTATATTCAGCAGGCCTAAAAGAAGAAGTCCAGCCTGAGCTCATTTGGCTGGGCTTCTCATATGGGTCACAGGAGTGCAACTGATTTTGCACTCCTGTGACCCGTTTTCAGCAGAGAGCAGACTGAAGTCTCTGCTGACGTCACAGGAATCAGTCCAAGCATCGTGGCATCCAGACAGACAATGAAAGAGGGGATTCACCAGGTGCCTGGACTGATCAGCCTCTCAGCGAGCCGCTCCCCACCCCTCCACAGCTTAACGCTCCAATGAGTGAGGAGGAGCAGAGCGATGCTGATTGACAGTCAGCAGCTCTCTGCTCGGGGAGCTGTGAGAACTGAGCCATCGGCAATGTTCGATAAATCGGTACTCAGTGTAGAGGCGCAGGGGGACAGATGCAGCATCGGACCAATGCTGCATCCATCTAGGCAACTATGCATCCACCTAGATAAGTATGATGCGGGAAAAAAAAACAAACCCAGACTTCTCTTAAGGAAAGCAAGCGTATTGCTGCATTTACAAAATGAAACAGATTTTTTTTTAAATGTTTTTTTACTATTCCATAACCCCAGCATATAAATAAACATAGGGATATTTACAAAGTACACCCCACCCATAACCAATTACTATACACGGATATTATCAAACACTAGGAAACCAACACATGCAGTCAGATGAAACCTATTTTACGGTAATTAAAACAGAGTGCATACATACAAACTGCAGAAACAGCCATCATTCATCTATACAACTATCAAGTGAACCTGATATCCTGTATTGGAGAAAGCACAACAAAAGCCGCATAGCAGGTACTCTCCCATGCCACAATTTACCATTGGCAATCCTGCTTGCTCTGCCAAGAACCTCCTAAAGTTCCATATGTAAATACTAACTTTCACAAAATTTGTATTTTCATTTAGACCAGACACCCTCTCCATGTAACAGTGCTAAGGCCTGACAATCAGTTGCTGAGGCACTGAACAATGCCCAGCGAATATACAGGTGTACCAGAAATATTTCAGGATGAATCGGTACAATGAAAACAATGCTAAATTTAAGCTTTAGTACTTTTATGTAGCACAAGGTGATATAGCGCTTACTTTGAGGCAAATGTTTTTTTGGAGGAAAATTATATTAAAAAATAAATAAATACTTAAACCTATAGCATATTGCAGTCTTTATGTTACTACTCTTTTGCTATTATATTTTGTATATGTAATCAAGCAATTCGGTCCTATAGATCAAAAGACAAAGAATAATAACTTTACATCAATGTATGCGATTTAGGAAGGTGTGTAAATCAGCCCATAGGTTATGCAATTTTCTTTGCTTCGACCACGGATCCCTCCCGCAGCACTATTGTGTTATGCTGGCGGGTCGCCTTCCCTGTCGACAGAACACAATGATCACTGCTGGCAGCTATAGGCTCCGAAAAAAATTGACAGGCTGGTGGGACAGAAGTTGATTGGTGGAGTGACCTCAGTACGACCAGCCTGCCCCATAGATGAGGCAAATTTCGACCGGCCCCTGCTAAACTGTCCGAGATTCGATTCAGCTATGGGCAGCTCATCTCATCCAGGACATTAAGCAGTCTGTCTAATCTGATCTCTACTGCTATTCAGATTCATAGTACAGATGTTCTGGCAATATAACTATATTTAATGCTGCTCTAATAAAAATGTTTATGTTTATATATATATATATATATATATATATATACATATACACACACACACACACATACATACACATTGTGTGTGTACATATATACACACACACATATCTATCTTTGGCATTTAATATTTAGCTGTCCAAAAAAAAATTCCAAAGCAAACAAAAAAAATAAATGAAAAAGATGCAGTTTACATTTGATTTTAAACTGTGTAATCTTAGCAAACAAAAAAATATATACCGTATATGCTCGAGTATAAGCTGACCCGAATATAAGCCGAGGCACCCAATTTCACCACAAAAAAATATGGGAAAACGTATTGACGCGAGTATAAGCCTAGGGTGAGAAATGCGCAGCTACTGTAAGTGGAAAAGAGGGTCAACAATGCCCATTTGCAGCCTCACTGTGCCCATTTGCAGCCATAGGTCCCCCGATCTTCAAACTTAGTAGGTAAGGGTTCCCAGATGCCCCCTAGCTGCAGCCAAAATTTGGGGTCTCTGGACCCAAAGGGTCCTGAAATGCCATTGCTGCAGATGGACACAGTTGACCGACTTTGGGGCCCCGTATCTCTGGGCTACTTGGTGCTAGGAACCCCCAATTTGGCACTAGCCCTACAAAAGTTCCTAGCACCAAGGGCCGAGATACAGGGCCCCAAAGTCGGTTCAGAAAATTTAATTTTCTGCTGCAGAAAAGTGCTCGACTCAAGCATAAGCCGAGGGGGGCATTTGCAGCACAAAAAAAATGTGCTGAAAACCTTGGCTTATACTCGAGTATATACGGTAATCATCAGTCAGAAGTGCACAAAAACTGTTTTGGGTGAGGATTTCTTATTATACAATCATTTTGGGCTTTTTTTTTTTTCTCATTACAAAACACTGGGTTGAAATAGTAAGCAAGTCTGCTCATTTTTCAAGTGGATTTTCCCTTAACCTAGTGAATATGGTGAAATTCACTTTGCAAAGAAAACCCAAATGCAAAGAAGGCAAGAAAAATAAAATATTTTGCTTATACGCGTTAGGATGATGGAAGTAGAACTTCACCTCATTCACTAAACTAAGGGAACATTCACTTTGCTAATTAAACGGCCCATTTTCCTTTAGTAAATTAACCCCACTATGTCAGAAATTCACGGCAACAATTTTTTTCCGTTTCACTGCAAGAATTCTGTTAAGAATATGGTGGGTATAATAAAACTAAAGTTGAAGTTGATAAAATTTACTTTCAGTATCAAAAATAAAGGATGACGTTTAGGAAGACGCAGGAAAAAAAACTAAAAATTAGGAAAAAAGAGCTTATGCTAAAAAACTGATTTAAGTTTTACGATACTTCATACTTCATTCATACTATCCAATACATTTTTTTTTTTTTTTTTAAAAGCTGAAAATGCACAGTTGTCCAAGTAGAGTTTATAAATTTAACCACATGCTGACCCGCCCACCGTCATTTGACGGCGGCAGAATGGCTCCCTTGCGCAAATCGCCGTAGCTGTAAGGCAGACACTTTAAGGGGTATAGGGGGCCCTCACGCACCTGCCGTGTGACTGAGGAGATGATAGGCGTGCCCGGCAGCCATCGCAATCGCTTCTGGCAGAGCAGGAATGGGGATCTGTGTGTGTAAACACACAAATCCACGTTCTGTCAGGAGAGAGGAGACAGATTGTGTGTTTCTAGTATATAGGAACACCGATCAGTCTCCTCCCCCAGTCAGTCCCATCTCCCCCCAGTTAGAACACACAGTGAGGGAACACATTTACCCCTTGATTGCCCCCTAGTGTTAACCCCTTCCCTGCCATTGACATTTATACAGTAATCAGTGGCTATTTATTGCACTGATTGCTGTATAAATGTCAATGGTTTAAAAAAAAAAAAAAAAAAAGAAGTGTCAATGTCTGATCTGTCCACCGCAATGTGGCAGTTCAGATAAAAATCACAGATCACCGCAATTACTAGTAAACAATTCAAAAATAATAAAAATGCCTTAAATCAATAACCTATTTTGTAGGTGCTATAACTTTTGTGCAAACCAATCATTATCCGCATATGGGATTTTTTTTTTAACCAAAAAATTTAGAAGAATACATATTGTCCTAAACTGAGGAAAACATTTGTTTTAAAAAAAAAATAATAATAATTTGGATATTATAGCAAAAAGTAAAATTTTTTTTTTTTGCTTTTTAGTGCAAAAACTAAAAACCGCAGAGGTGATACCACCAAAAGAAAGCTCTATTTGTGGGGGAAAAAAAAAAGAACATCAATTTTTGGGTATAAAAAAAATAAATAAATAAATAAAAATGGTTTACTACCGATGTCTGAGCTGTAGTTTGATTATCAGCTGAAAGGCAGCAGTTTGGATTATTTCTGCTGGAAACTGAAAATGAAGAGGAGGTTTTGACAAATTCGCAAGTGCATCTCTACTAGGTTATAACAAACTCTAATAATCAGGCTTAAATTGGAGTTTCAGAATTGGCTGCAATAACTTCAAAATGGTACACTGTGTAGCCACAGAGGTTGCACATAGCCAAGCCTGGTTATGAACTCCATTTGCTTAATAAACATAGGCTTTTATGAAGATGCATTCAACTTTTCCGACTCACAAAGAATCCTGGACATCCCCAAAATGTACACAGTCTATATTCCTAACTACAAATGCAAAAGATTTCCCTATGCAGGTCCTATAATTTTCACAAGAATATGATGGAAGATGTGATCTTTCTAAAGTGTTTGGCCACTACTTTAACCACTTCAGCTGCGGAAGGTTTACCCCCCTTCATGACCAGGCCATTTTTTTTTCACACGAGTGAAAGGACCCGCTTTTTTCAGGAGCTATTTTTAGCGCTGTAGCGCCTGAAAAAACGCCTCAGTGTGCAAGGGGCCTTACAGTAGTCTCTTTCTGCAGGGTCAAAGTAGAATCTGCCTTAAAGTACAACTAAAGGCATTTTTTTTTGGATAGAATCTGAGGAGGAATCACAAATGTAACATATTCTGCTTCTGTGCTTTATTAGATACGTGGATAATTTTCTCTCTGAGATGTGCTACCTTTTTCCAAAGCAAACAGAACTTTTAGATTTTTTACACTACTGGGTTTAGTTGATAACCCTGCAAAGAGCTGTCTAGTATGCACTAATCCATGAGGGCTAATCAGAAATGTGCTTCCTTGCCCCATACAAAGCACGAAGTTGTTAAAAGTGCACACCTGTGGTAAGAGTTTGGATACAGCAGCTGTTAAATTAGAACTAAAATAACGACTCGCATTGTGCCGTTGACCGCCTGATGCTGCAATGAAAATATTAGACCTCAGATGCAGAAATATAAGAGGTTAGCTGACTAGACAATGCAGCACCAACAGGCATGTCACACAGCTCTACCAGGTTAGGGCCTGGCCATTATCCTTGAGGCTGGACCTTGCAAATGCATGCCACACTGAATACAGGCCTGCAAGGAGGAAAGATGAAAAGTCTGCCTGGTGTTCAAAAAAACAAGGCAGCTTTGATATCTGTGTCTGCATCTAATGTCTGATCTGTAATTGACACTCTAAGTCAGAAGAAAAAAAAAGTAGAGGACTGTTAAGCCCCGAGAGTGAAAAATGGTCTTATGACACTTAGATCATGTTGCACTGTTCATTTTCATTATATTACATAAGGAAAGACAGCAGAACGTTCACAAGTACAGATGGTCTTCGAAAACAATGCCATAATAGAATAAGGCATAGAAAAATAAAAGCATACATAGAAGGGCTGAAGGAAAATGCAACTTAATTTAATAGGTAGAACATACATAAAATTCTACACAAGTAATTTTTTTTAACCACTTGCTTACTGGGCACTTAAACCCCCCTCCTGCCCAGACCAATTTTCAGCTTTCAGCGCTGTCGAACTTTGAATGACAATTGCGTGGTCATACTACTACACTGTACCCAAATTAAATTTCTATAAAAAAATTTTTTCCCACATATAGAGATTTCTTTTGGTGGTATTTAATCACAGCTGGGGTTTTTATTTTTTGCTAAACAAAAAAAGATGGAAAAAAAAAATAAAAAAAATCATGTTTAATATTTTGATATAAAATTTTGTAAACAGGTAATTTTTCTGCTTCATTGATATGCGCTGATGAGGCTGCACTGGTGGGCACTGATAGGCTGTACTGAAAGGCATTGATGGGTGGCACGGATGGGCACTGATAGGTGGCACTGATGTGCAGCACTGTTCTTCAGGTACTGATTGTGGGCACTGACAGGTGGCACTGCTTTTTTTTTTTTTCTCTCCTCATGCTGTTAGCGCAAGGAGAAAAAAATTGCCGATTACCGGCTGTGTTGACATCAAGTGATCAGCTGTCATTGGCTGACAGCTGATCACGTGGTAAGGGACGGGATCGAGCCATTACTCCGATCTGTGATCCAGCTAATCTCAGACTCACTGATCACACAGCGCGCCACGCGCACCCTTCAGGGGGCGTGCAGGCCGCTCATGCATGGGACGACGTCAATAGACGTAGACCCGGCAATGCAGGTCTGCGCTGTAGCCGTCATTCGGCTTTAGCGTGGATCTCAAGTGGTTAAACAAAATGTTTTTAAAATTACCTTTCAATTTCAATATTCTCATTCATAATAATAATGCTTAAACTGTAGATATGATTTCCCAGAATCTACACACACTTAAACTAATAAAAGGTTACTTGTTTCTGTCAGAACTCTGCAGAGTGTGTGCGGCTAAAGCCTTGTACACACGATCAGGTTTTCGGACAACTGAAGGTCTGTTTTTTGTTGCATGTGCTAGTCTCATGTCGAAAGTGAAGGTTGCTCACCATACGAAAAATTCTCGTACAACAGAATACAACTTCAGAAGTGACGTAATGTTTTGTATGTATTCTTTCGTTTGAGCATGCTTATGATTTTTTTTCCATACGAAAACCGTACTAATTAAAACGTAAATCAGACGTTGAGTTGAGAAAATTTTATAGTCTGCACATCCAGCTTTTGTGCGACAAAAAAAACGGAATCGCCTGTTGAAAGCACCAAACTAACTATCCGAAAATCTGCAGATCGTTTGTCGGAAATATATTTTTCTTCTGATTTTCGTATCATTTGTACGAGCCTTTAGTTTCAAGAAGTCTGATGTTTGGAATACTGTATTCCAAATAGACTTGATAGGCTTACTTAGCAGTTTCATGCCCAAGGGCTCATATATACCATATGCGCTGAGCTGTGCTGGGCAGCCTTGTCCAATGCATTCCCAACGCATAGACAAGGCAATCTGCACTGCAGTGGTGTGCACTGAAAAGAAGGCCATGCTTTCTTGTTTTTTTGTAGTGCAGGGTGTGGTCTGAAACTATGCTGCATGATGTCATAATAATCATAGAGATGAATGAAATATTTTCTTTTAAAACATTAGGACTTAAACTGAAAGGTAGAACACCCAGTTAGCTGCTACAATCACTCACAACATAAGCATTTGGCATGACAGGGAGGTTTATTTATTTTTTAACAAAACTGGAGTTTCACAGGATCATTCCTAGCTCCATTATAATATTATATCATCAGCATTCTTACTGTACATAAACACTACTTCTAAAAAATAAAAAATAAATCCAGCAACAAATTATTATTTGTTTAAGAAGTATCCAGGCAGGTCTGGTAGAACACTGATCTTCTAACATTACTAGTTTGAATTTTGAAAAGAGGTCAGCTATGGAAGGTCTTTTATATTTCTCAAACTCTGCTTTTTTTGTTTTTTAAATGTTCATTTTGTGTTTGTGAAGAACTCTAGCAGGGAAATATCGGAGTTTTCAGTTTTGCCCATACATAAATATATTCAATCCTACAGCATATTAAAAAAACGGCACATAAACTACAATTAGAACATACCTAGAAACAGCGTATCATGTAAAGGCTATTATTGTTCTAAAGTAACATATGAAAATAAAAAGCATTACTAGATGATTAAACAAAAAAGAAACACTCAAGTTTTAGAAACACTGGTTTTGGACAAAGGTGAATGAGAAAGCCAATAAGGAAAGTCAGTAAGCGCCCAGCAGAAAACACCTGTAGACATTGCAATAGCAGATGACCTGACAGGGTGGCACTACCTGTTATCATTTACATGGCTGAAGGATTTTTGTTGAACCGAGTCGCTACTAAATGCAGTTGGGCGACCGGCAGCTGTGTTGGGTTGGTTCTTCACATCACAAGTGACATTTCGATTGCTGTGATAAGAAGAAAAACATCAAGAAGTAGCTCTAGTGATCTACTAATAAAAGCCGTTGACATTTTTAACAAGATGGATGTATCAGCTTTGTTTCCAATATATAAATGATCTGTTAAGATGCAAAGACAGATGGATAGGCACTTTGCAGGCTCAGTACAGTTTACATATCTAATAATTAAAAGTGAATATGCATTTTTCAAGAGTTCAATTTTTATGTGCGCTGCAGAGTCTAGTTCTAATGATCCTAAAGACTTCTGTATGGAAAGCACATATGACTTGTCTCCTAAGTGTTTCCTGGTTCCTAGAATGAATGGGTTAACGGGTTGCCTCATTCATTTTGGAAGCCTGTCTATCCCTAAATATCTTCAACTTAAACACGTCAAAAACAAAAAGCTGTTTTGATGATGTTTTTCATGGGGGGTGTTATAATCCCGGAGCAAGCATACATTTAAAACCAAAGGCTATCAAGTGCTTACAAAATATTTATCCAATGTTATGAGGGGAAAAAAAAAAATTCCTAGTTCCTAAACATCCTCATACGTTTCCTGAGATTATTTAGGATATAAAAGAAAACAAAAACTTGCAGACCTATCTATATTCAAGTTAAACCTGAAAAGACAGCAATTGTGCATAACATGCTAGCTGGCTTATCTTTAATCTGGTATTCATCTACAGTACCTAACAAACCCTAATGGTGATCTGTATCTATTCTCTGAAATTCTTTGATTCAGATAATTTCAGCTGCTTAAAATGCAACCCGACATGTTCAGGGATTCAAGCATTGCCCTTTCTCAGATCCCTTTACAGTCTCAACTTGAGTTGAGCATAAGAGCAGAGCTGCACAGAACACAAAATTATGTGAAGAGGATTCAGTCAAAACAAAAAGCCCCATGAAAAGCATGAAAGGCTACTTTAAAAATAAAGATTGAAAAAAATATCCTTAAGTGCCGGTTCACACAGGGGCAACCTGTCAGGCGACTTGTCAGCCTGTCAGGTCGCGCTCCTTTTTGTACAATGAAACCATTCTAATAGGAGCCACTCAAGGTTCCTGTACTACTTTGGGTGACTTCATAGCGGCCTGCATTAACTTCTATTAAAGAAGTCATTTGCAAGCCACGCTGAGGTCGCGCTGTGTGGGGCGGCCTTAGAGTCAGCCGCCCCTGTGTGAACCGTAACTTAAGGAAACTTCTATTGAGAGAATTAAAAGAGGATTCATTGCCAACCTCTTTGTACAACATACAACTGCTAACTACCTAGCTGTCTTTAGTTTTGATGCCAAGTCACTGACCTGAAACAAAAAACGCAACACATTGTAGTTGATTTACTAAAACTAGCGAGTGCAAAATCTGGTTTAGCTGTGCATAGAAACCAATCAGCTTCTAAATTCAGCTTGTTCCGTTAAGCTTTTTAAAAAAAAAAAAAAAGAAAAAAAAAACCTGGAAGCCGATTGGTTTCTATACAGAGCTGCACTAGATTTTGCACTCTTGTTTTAGTAAGTCAACCCCATTATTCAGAGCACTCAGCTTACACATTTGCTCCAAGTCTTGAAGTATTGAACCCACATGATCAACATAATAAGCCGCATAAGCAAAGTGCGATCTTTCCTCAACAGTGGTAGTGAAATGCAGGCACCACACGTTTCCTCAGCTATAAATTTTGATAGTCTACATTATTTTTTTTAACTACCTAAGAGGTGAACTAGGATACACTGTATATAGTGCATCAGGCTAAAATAGATACTATAATGAATGAAGAAAAAAAAAAAAAACTGGGTATACATTTTTTTGCCCCTAGACAGACACAAAATACAGTCTCATGAACAGGCAATTTGAAATATGTTAAACTATCTAGGTAAAAAAAAATACTTGAAGGGAATGTGGAAGTCAAAGGAAGACAGTGTGGCTGGTATAATAAAGGCAAATAGTTGCTCACTTTGCAAAGGAAATTTCCACAGAGTTTAGTGAATGAGGTGAAACTGACTTTTGTCATCCAATCATGTGCAAGTAAAAATGCAGATTTTGACATGATTGGCTATTTTTTTGCAATGTGAATTTTTGCCACATTTGCATAACAAAGCTCTGGGGAAAGTTGTGATACCAAGCAGAAAGACTGGGTATGGGAGAATGTGCCTCTGCACAGTGCTCCCATGGTCAAGAAACTTAACACATTTTCTTACAGGAAAGCCCTTGTAAGGCCGGTTCACACTTATGCAAATTGGATGCGGGTTTCCTCATGACAGGAGACTGATTGGCTCTGGAGCTGGTTCACACATCCCCGGGGCGGCTGCGAAGTGCACTGCAGAAGGGTCCTGTGTGTCTCAGCCCCTCTGCAAATGTGTCTCGAGCCCCTCTGCAAATAGTGTGAACCCAGCCTAAAAGGATATCCATGGAAAAGTATGAAACTAACTTAGAACTCAATAATGATGCTACCTAGTTTGAAAAGGTATACAGGCAGTCCCCAGGTTTGCAAACAAGATAGGGTCTATAGGTTTGTTTTTAAGTTGAATTTGTATTTGTAAGTCGGAACAGGTCCATTTTTTTTAAGTGTAGCTCCAGCCAAAAAAAATATTTTTAAGCTTTTTGGGTAGCATAGGGAAGGGTTAACACCCATGTAACATTTGTTCTGTTTTCCATGTCCCTGTTCAGAAGATTTTACCTAATTTTCGGTCCCTGTAACAATTGGATTTGGAAAAGGTTGGGTTGTTGTGGAAACAAGGATTGGTGACAAAGCTTCAGTTTTTTCCCATTATAACTCTTACAGGAGTGAATTTCCCTTCCTAGGGGTAGATTTCCTCTCGCTTCCTATTGTCTCTCTCAGTTTGTAAGTAGGACTCCTTGGTAAATCAGGTGTTTGTAACTTGGGGACTGCCTGTAGTGTACAAGTCAGCCAATTGCTTCATAAATTGTGATACTGAGTAATTCAAATATTCTTGAACAAAACAATTTCAGTTCCATTTTGTGACAAGAGTACTGGGCCAAATGTCATTTTCCATTTACTCCCAAAAATAATACCTGAAACCTTCTGGTGTAAGAGCATTGAGGTGAGGGTTTGGTGGGTCACTGTGACATCGAGGCACCTTCACTGGTCTGGGACTATTGCGATGTGTAACTAATATGCAAAAATAAGGTGTTAGAATACAAAAGGAAGAAAAGAAAGCACATACACGATGTTAACATGTCACAATAGTGTTTTAGGGTAGTCATTTTTAGCTGTGTTTATTCCTACTTGTCCATCTATTACTAATCACAACAGAATGTAGTGTAACCAAGTGCTTATGTAAAAATGCAGACACGTATGACAACGAATTAACTTTATACCAATATGTCTAAGCCGGTTTATAATAGCTTTATGGCAAGTGTACAGCTGTGATGAACACATTAAAAAGGGTTTTAAAAGGCAAGGATGAAAGAAGCTCTTGTTGCCAATTAAACCTTTTTGCATCACTGCCATGGAAACACACAGACTACAATCATCTTCTATTCATCCCCCTAAAACACACGTCTGCGCTGTTCTTCCGTGCAGCTGCAAAAATAGGGCTCCCCCAACAAAAGTTCTTGGTTTTACTCAGTTTTTGCAACCATGAGAGAAAATGGCCAAAACAGCAATAAACTTTAATAAATTCATGTAAAGAGTGACAAGAAAAAAGAAAAAACATTCTAGATTTTCTTAACAAGAACCAAGTATGTGTTATAACAAAGGCAAAGAGCATACTGTCCTATACTCATATCTCAACAGTACGTTTTTAAAGATTGATCAATACTACAAGTTTTAAGGCAACAGGAAGCCAGAATTTTACATTTCACAAAAAGCACCATCAGGGCAGAACTAAATACATGAACTATTGATAAGTTATTGTAAAATGGATCTGTTTCCATGATAAAGACAGTCAGTTAGAAATAAAGCAACCACCTCAAATACAGGCTCAAAACTATTTTGGCTGTACTTCGCCTGTAGGTCACAGCACTGTACTCCTGTGACCAGTTTTCAGCCAAGCTGGTCCAGGGTCTTAAAAGATCCCGACCAAATGGTTGGGATTCACCCAGATGCCTGGACAGACAGCTGGTTCAGCCTCTCAGCGATCTGCTGAGAGGCTGAGTCAGCACCACCTGCCTCCTGTGAGCATTAGAGGAGCAGAGCAGAGAGCCTGTAACTGTTCTGAGAACCGAGACAGTGTTTGATCCCTCAGTTCTCACTGCAGAGCCAGCCGGGAACAGATGCAGCATTGGATCGATTTTGCATCCACCTAGTTGAGTAAAAAAATTTTTTTCCATACTTTTCTTTTAAAATATTACTTTGATTCAAGTTTATTTATCAAATTTGAAAAAAAGGGCAATTCAATTTACAGTGTTAGCTGGTGGATTAATATATAGACTTTTTTCAGTAATGTCAAGTATAACCGACAAACACGTTCTAAAAAGGAACTATAAGCATTTAACAATAAAAAAAAAAAAGAAGAATAATCGTTCTTACCAAGGTACAAACCTGTAACTGGACTATGGGGTTTTCCAATAACATGGCCAATACATTCATTCATGAGAGCTTGTAAGCTCTAAAGAAGAGAGAGCACAATAAGAGAAGCAAAAAATTCAAAATGTGTTCATATATTGTGTATTAATTACCTGCAAATAAAATGGATTAGAAACCAGGGAAATTACTTTTGAATTACAGTTGAACATTGGGCAGAAATAAAAGAAAAACAAATACATGTATTCATTAACACATGGACAGCACAGTGGTTTCATGGTCATCACTTCTGCCTTTCAGCCCTAGGGCCCTTAGCTTGAATCCTGGGCAGGATACTATCTGCATAGCGTTCAAATGTTCTCCTTGTACTCATGTTGGTTTCCTTTGCATACACCAGTTTCCTGGCTCCTGTCTAAACTGGAACTAGTGCGCGTTTGTGTGTAGGAATGGGTGATCAATATGTAGATTTCTTTCAGGGAGTTCAGGAGTTCATCACAGACTGCAAAAAAGCTGCTAGTGAAGAGGTACAGAGGCTCCCATCTACAGTTAGGTGCACAGTTCATACCATCGCCATACAAATGGTCAAACCATTCTGAAATCTGTACCATGACAGCATCAAACTAGATTCACCGTATATACTCGAGTATAGGCCGTCCCGAGTATAAGCCGAGGCCCCTAAATCACCACAAAAAAATGGGGAAACGTATTGACCCGTGTATAAGCCGAGGGGCAAAAATGCAGCAGCTACTGTAAGTGGAAAAAGGGTCAGCAATGCCAATCTGAATGTCCCCTGTACAGACCCCCATGTCCCCATTGCAGCCCGTGTCCCCATTGCAGCCTACCTGTGCCGATCCGCCGATCCGTGGGTCCGGGGCCCTCGGTCCGGGGTCCGGTCCCGCTCTGTCCTCCCCACAGCGTGTATTACAGGCGCCATTAAAATTTAAAAGCCGCGCCTCCTCGTCCGTGATAAGAGGAACACTTTTTTCGCAGCAGTCAGTGTTCAGTGTTCCGCCTATCACGGATATCCTCTCATCCTCGTCCATGAGATGAGAATGACAGGCCATCCGTGATAGGCGGAACACTGTACTGCTGGGAAAATTAGTATCCGCCTATCACGGATGGGCGGGAGGAGGCGGCGCGGCTTTTGAACACCGCCGTCTGTCTTCATGACAAGCTGTTCATGTAGGCAGACGGCGGTGACTCGAATATAAGCCGAGAGGTGGACTTTCAGACCTAAAAAAGGGTCTGAAAATCTTGGCTTATATTCGAGTATATACGGTAATTTCATTCTTGGCAAACCCTTAAAGTGATTGTAAAGTCTCAAGGTTTATCACCTTACTGCATTCTAAGAAGAGGATTGGGGGCTGCTATGTTCAAAACCCTTGCACAGAGCAGGTAAGTAGAACAGTCTCTCAGCCCATTTTAGAACATGTCATAATAGAGATCCAACGGGTTTGAAATTTACAGGCAATGGCAAAATAACTCCCCACTGGAGAGGTTGCCATAAGACAAGAGAAGTGTCTAATTTGAAAATGAAATGGGTCTATGACCTACAATCTTTCTCCTCTTTGGTTTAAATGTGGAGTGGGATGTCAATCGTTTCATGGCTACTAGTTAGATTAGCCCTCATCTGTACATTATAGTTCTAAGTTTCATTATATTAGGCCATATTTGCAATTTTTAGATATTCTTTTGAGGTTAAAAGGTCATATTTGGATTTTTCTGCCATTTTCGTTTTATACCCAGCCGTATGTATATATATTTTTTATTACTATAAAGAAATTACATAATGTATTGTATTGTCAGAGCATGTATGCTATATAGCCTAAAGATTTTTCTTTCAAGAATTTTATTAGGATTTTTTCCAAAAATGTACACGTTTATCAACATTTTTGTTGTATGGTAAATATTTAAAATTCTAAATTTTTATATACAATTAGGAGAACGGACACCTTATTGCGAATATTCAACAGTATCAAGTAGGGGTGCGCATCTTCACTGGTCTCATGATTCGATTACTATTATCTGGTCAACGATTCAATTCCGCGATGCATCACGATTACGATGAGCTCCCACTTTCGCTTGGGCCGCCTAGGTGGCACTTTCACCCTGCAATTTTCTGGGACACATCACAGGTCCCGAAAGATTTCCCGGCTATGCAGGACAGCACAGTGAGACATGCGCACCCGGCTGTGAAGCTGCAAGCTGTCACAGCCGGATGCCCACAGTAGTATTGCCAGCACCGTGGACAGATGGGGGAGAAAAGGGAGAGTTTGGGTGGCCACGTCGCTGGATTGTGGGACAGGTGAGTGTCTTTATTAAAAGCCAGAAGATGCACTTTTTTTGTAGCTGCTGACTTAATAAACCAAAAATTGACTGGAACTCTGCTTTGAATTAAAAATAACCTCACTCCCTTAAAAAGTGCACTAATTTGGTGCACTACAGGGTACAGACATTCACACACACTGCTGCTGTGAGGTCAGGAGGGATTACAATCCACAGCTGACAAACAGCCCTGTGAAGTTCCCTGTACTATCTCTGTGCTGACCAGTGGCAGCTGGTGCTCAAAATTTTTGGGGTGGTGCAAACCAACTGAAAAATACTGAACCTCCCCCATCAAATACAGCCTCACCATGCCCCGTCAAATGCAGCCACCTGTGCCCAGTAAATGCAGCCATCACTTCACTAACCCCCCCCCCCCCCCCCCCAATGCACGGGCCACCACTGGTGCTGCCAGTTCCTTGGCATTCCTGTTTTCACTTTCCAGCACACTAGGAGTTAACAGTGGAATGTGCAAAGAGGAAGCCCAGGGAACTATCAGCACAGATCGTGAGGTTTAAGTAGAGTACAAAAACATTTGCACTCTTACTGTTAAAATTACTGCGTTTTAATAAATGCCGTGTTACAATGAATGAAGTGCCCCGCTTTATGTGCTTTTTAAAAAAATATGGAACTTCATACCGAATTTCACAGTACAATACTGCTCATGTGACTGCCCTGCCCAGCCTGCCTCTCACGTCTCTTCTGACGTCAGCAGGGAATTCTCAGCCCCGCCCGCTGAGAATTCCCCACCGACTTCAGAAGAGACGTGAGACGAGAAGGGAGAGAGGTGGGCAGGGCAGTTACATGAGCGGGATGTATTGTACTGTGAAATTCAGTATGAAGTTACATGTTTTTAAAAAAAGCACATACAGCGGGGCACTTCATTCATTGTAACACGGCATTTGTTAAAACACAGTAATTTTAACAGTAAGTAGAGTACAAATGTGTTTGTACAATGAGTACAAAAGAGTGGATGAGGCTCTTTAATATCCATCCATGGCCCATTTTCAATGCCCTGGCTGTGGGAAGGAGGTTCTCGCCCATGATTTGATGGTACATGGCCCCGCCCATCGTCCCTTTGATGCTGTGAAGTTGTCCAGTCCCCTTAGCAGGAAAACACCCCCAAAGCATGTTACCACCTCCATGTTTGATGGTGGGGATGGTGTCCTTGGGGTCATAGGCAGCATTCTTACGCGTCCAAATAAAGCAAGTTGAGTTGATGCCAAAGAGCTTGATTTTGGTCTCATCTGACTAGAACACTTTCACCCAGCTCTACTCTGAATCTTTCAGATGTTCATTAGCAAACTTCAGACAGACCTGTACGATTTTAACCCATTTAGTATCTTCTAGCAAGGATCGTAGTTTAGGGAAGTTGTCTCTTTTGAAATTCAGTGTCTTTGTATTCCCCTTAGGTTTCCTATTTGTATGATTTATACTGAAACTAATTGACCTGTGATCGCTGTATACCATCAAGAGCGGACATCATTTTTTCTTCTTCACTCTTTTAAGCAAGTATAACCTGTTATTTTTTTTTTTATTTTTTTTAAAGCAAACCTTTACAATCACTTTAAACTCATGTGCAGGGTGATCCCCAATTAGGTTCAACTTTTTGTTTGCTTATTACAAGGTCAATAACATTACCTGAGAGGATGCAAGTGCTCTAACAAGGTGGTCCAGTCATAGGCTTTCGTTAAAATTCTAAATATGCACCAGCATTAGCAACCCATTTCTCTAGGTGGGGCTGAAAGTTCGGAATAGCACTTTGCAACATTTCACTTGGCCCTTTCCCACACTCCTCTTGAATTACCCCTTATAAACTGGTTACATGCTGAGGCTTTCTCTTTTACGTACCCCAAAAGGAAAAAGTCCAGCTGTTAAGTTTGGACTTCTTGGTGGCCACTCAACATTCCCATGATATTCAATGACTCGTCCAGGTAGGGCATCGGCTAGCCATGCCCATGTCATCTGTGCAAAATGGGGTGCATGAAATGCACATTTTCAACATCCTTGCAAGCAGATACAATGGGATGAACAAATTGATCATGTTAAGGTATCTTTCAGCCTTCATTGTTGTCTGCAAAACATAAGGGCTGATGAGCGTACCATCACACATGCCACACCACACAGTCGCTGATGGCCTTGACTGCAGTTTTCCAATGGTCCAGTCAAAATGTAGAGTACTGGGAGCTCAGTAATGGTAGTAGTGGTGGTTAACAAAACCCCCAACATGGAACAAGGCCTTGTCTGACCAAAGAATTTGTTGCAAAATGTTCGGTTACTGCTCAATCCATTCCAGCATGGACTCCACCAACTCCATTTGAAGACAGTTTTCAAACAGAGCTTAAACAAAGTGCGGTTTCCATAACTGCCAGTTAATTTGCTTCAGTTAACACTTCACCGACCCATACAACATACCAGATTTTCCCCAGGTATTGCCAAATGGACTTCTTAGGGCTATTGTGGAATGCGGCAACTGCATTTCTTTCTTCTGTGGCAGCCGTCTTTGGCCACCTGGCACCCCTCTGCTGATTCACTGAACTGCCAGCCATTACGTTTTTGTGCAGCCTCTTCATGGTTTTGTAATTCAACATTCCATGTTGATCTTTCACCATCTCTGCCTGAGAACTACTAAAGGACACAGAAAATTGTGCCATATAGCTATGAAATGCCACACCTCACCCAATTCCTTCAATTATCACAGTAAAATAAAAAATTGGACATAAATATAGTTGACCCTGTATATGTGAACAGCTGACAATTTCAATAAAATAACGGAAACCCTCAATCATCTTACATTTAGTGAACAGCATTAGGAATGAGAAAATGTGTGCATCTTTCAAATCAGTAACTGCTGGACAGCTCTGTTGTATGAGCCATTAAAGCTTCAAAAGGGAGTTTGATATAAAATATTCTATTAAACGTTTTAATTATTTCTCTATCTGTAATGTAGCTGTAAATATAGCCATACCAAAAAATCATCCTCTGGAAGGGCTGAAATGAATGCTGGCTCAATAGCTTGAAGATAGTCAAAACCTTGAGTTGCCCACCTGCAGGGTAGAAGAAGAATGATGTCTATAAACGTATTCACTGCTGATAACATGAATATACAACATACTTTTATACGCAACTCAATGCTGGACCTGTAGGACTGTCTCCATTTTAAATCTGCCTATGGTTAAAATTAATAATACCCCCATGTGACAATGAATGGCTATCACTTGTCCCCCAATATCAGCTGATTACCTCTGCCCATTGGTAACAAAATTGTGTACAAAGTTAGTGGTTTGCAGTTAAATAATGTTACCCCCAACATTTCATATTCCTGATATGTCTTCTGCACCATGTACTTGTGTTAAAAAGTATCCGTTTTTCTTTTTTGCTTTCTTTGTGTGAAATCCCTGGTGTTCCTGACAGTTCCCCTGCTTTCCTATTTCAAACTGACCATGCTAGACGTGAGAGCACATCCATCCCAGTGTAGTCAGTTTTCCATTTGTGCTGGGAGCACAGCCTGCCTGTCCTCCAATGATCATACTTGTGCCAACAGGCCCCACTGCACAGCCATTCAGTAGCAAAATCACTCTACTCTTGTTTCTCCACCACTAGCTCTCTAAGCCCCTTATGCAGCCTAGATTTGAGGGCATGTGAAAAAAAGAAAAAAAGATATATGTAATTGCTCACACATACACACACTATAGATGGTATAACTGCGATCATCAGGAGAATGAATTTTTATTTATTTTTTAGTAGTAAGTTATTGGAATAGCAAGAAATATACAGCTACATTTTTAAAACAATATTTTTTACTATTTTGGGACAGTTTTCCTTTGATAAAAAAAAATATATAAATATCATATGTACAAAGTTGAAAAATTTTGTCTGGGTGTTAGCCACTTGCTTACTGGACACTTAAACACCCTTTCTGCCCAGACCAATTTTCAGCGCTGTCACACTTTGAATGACAATTGCGCGGTCATGCTACACTCTACCCAAATTACATTTTTAGAATGTTTTTCCCACAGATAGAGCTTTCTTTTGGTGTCATTTAATCATGATTGGGTTATTTTTTGCTACAAAAAAAGAAAAAAGACTGAAAATTAAAAAAAAAATAAAAAAAAAAAAAAAAAGTTTTAGGCCCCTTTCACACTGGGGCTTTTTTTCAGGCGCCACAGCGCTAAAAATAGCACCTGAAAAAAACAAAAAACCGGCCCCATTCACTCTAGTGTGAAAGCCGAGGGCTTTCACACTGGAGCGGTGCGCTAGCAGGACGGTAAAAAAAAAAAAAAAGTCCTGCTAGCAGCATCTTTGGGCGGAGAAGGAGCGGTGTATTCACCGCTCCTACCCATTGAAATCAATGGGGCAGCGCGGCTATACCACCAGCAAAGCGTCGCTGCGGGCGGTTTTAACCCCTTTTCGTCCGCTAGCGGGGGTTAAAACAGCACCGATATCGTCCGAAAACAGCCTTAAAAACTACAGTAAAGCAGCGCTAAATATATATAATTTAGCGCTGCTTTACCTCCGACGCCGCTCCCCCCCAGTATGAAAGGGGCCTTATAAATGGTTATAAAATTTTGCAATTACCAATCTTTTGCTTACATCACGTGATCAGCCATCATTTGCTGACAGCTGATCAAGTGGTAAGGGGCGGGATCGTTGATTCGTTGATCACAGAGCACGCTCATGCACGGGAGAACATCTATTAATGTCCTCTCGCAATTAAGGCCCGTGATGTAGCCGTAATTCGGCTATAGCGCGGGCGGGAAGTGGTTAAGGTTAGTTTTACCATCGTCATCAAAGTAAACATGCAAAAAGAATAAAGAGCAGCAACAGGAACAATAAGATATGCATACAATGAGGGAGGGTCACAGTAGGCACATACAGCCTGTCATATGAGGGCATTGCTGTATGTGGCCAGATTCTTGGACATGCTTATTCTTCTTTGAATTGGGGTTTACTCGCGCATGCATGTCCAATGTATTTTGGAAATATGTCGGACGAGCATATGTGGGTAAACACCTATGCAAAGAAGCATATGTGGCTCCTGCAGATTCCCAGGTGTGGAAAATTAATGCTATGCATATAAAATGACTAGGAAAAACAGAAAAAAGCTGTGCTGTGTATATAGTGATAATACAATAACTAACATACCCTTATGCATTGTATTATCATTATATACACAGTGCAGCTTTTTTCTGTTTTCCCTATTTGCTTTGTGTATATCTCACATAATCTAAAGCTGCTGCTAGGTTGGTTTTTTTTTTATTTTGTGTGCACTTAGGTATTTATATTATTTTTTTCATTGCGGTGTCACTTTGCATTTTTTTTTATATAAAATGACTAATTCTCCATGTGCATAAACCCTAAGAGTCAATAACAAACACCCTGATCACAGTGTATAAACCAATTCATTAGTTTACCTTGGCCTGGTACCACGACCGCTTTCACATTTCGTCAAAACATAGTTCATCCATTTTCTGGCAAAGCTTATGTATTTGTCACCAATTTTTTGCCTGAATTCTCCGGACATCAAACGGACTACTTCTTTATGATACTTGAAGATAAAAAATAAAAATAAAAGTTACTTCAGAAATTCTGAAGGATGCGAATTTATCATTTTCAGAATTCCCTGCGTGCTCTTCCCAGGTTAGTTGCTTTTTAGATAGAGAAAACAAATTCAGCCCCTATATTGGGCTAGCAAACACATCCACCATGTTTGCATGAATTAGAATGCACAAAGCAGCAATCATTAACATCCAAATAATTTCTAAAAGGAACATTAACCAATTGCTGATCAGGTCAATTCTGACATTTCTCACATACATGTTAAAATCTGCATCTTTGCTGGAAAATTTAGAACCCCCAAACATTTTTTTAAAGCAGAGGCCCTGGGGAATAAAAATGGTGGTTGTTGCAATTTTTATGTTGCCCGATATTTGTGCAGCCAAATGCAAATTTTCAGGGGAAAAAAAAAAAAAAAAAAACTTTAAAAGCAGTGGTCATCAACCCTGTCCTCAGGGCCCACTAACAGGCCAGGTTTTATGTATTACCTTGGGGAGATGCAGACTAGAATACTGCAATCACTGAGCAGCAAATTATATCACCTGTGATGTATTTCAGTTATCTTGCAAACCTGGCCTGTTAGTGGGCCCTGAGGACAGGGTTGATGACCACTGCTTTAAAGAATTGTAGAGCATACAAAGACAATATAAATTCCCAATTTTTGGTAAAGAGGATGTTACATCAATAAATACCTAAACTGCGCATGTCTGTGGAATGGCGAGACAGATTGGTGTGATGAGATATTTTACAAGGTGGTAAAGGCTTGTAAACAAATCAAAATAGAAGTGACAAAATCATTGCTGCTTCTGGTTTCATCACAGAGGAGGGGCAGGAACGGATTGCAGGTTTAGTGATCAGTTGGCTGTAGAGCCCCTTGGATCATTTCTACAGGAAAGTACATTGCCAGATACAAATTTTGGTCCTGGTATATGAGGGTGGGAAGTATTGTCCTAAAAAAAAGAAAGAACCCAGCCCACAAAAAATAAAAGAACATGGGGGGGACCCTCAAAGATTCACAGCAGTGAAAAAAGTTCTCCCCGTTGGATGATAAATTTAGCAGGAAAAGGTTTTACAAGTTTTTACCATGGTTTAGATGAAGAATGGGAAAGGTGTCCTTGACCCTTAGCTTTTCTTTGTGAAGTGAGTACTCTAACTCCCCATCGCATCGTTAAAAAGTAATTCCACTTTTGTTGAGAAAAAGCATTCCCCTCATGGTGATCAATGTACATTGCAAGAATTTTAACAAACTTTTTTGGAGATTCTTAACTTTCGTTATTCTGCTGAAGAAATAGCAGTTTGTCTGTGTCCATGTGGTGAGTACATCTGTATTGAGAGTGATTTCATAATTCTTAAAATCAGGCCTTATGCACACAAGACATTTTTAACAATGCTGATAGGAGCGTCTGATATTCTTTTTTTTCTGCCTCTAAATGCCCCTTCATGTTATCCTATATGTCAATGCACACAAAGATGTTTAGAGGCATAAAAAAACAGAGTTAGGTACCTGGTAACTCCTTTCCTAAGAAGTCTTCCAGGGCAGCATATGAGAGATAGGGCTCCACCCATCTAAAAACAGAAAACACATCATCCACCATTTTAAAAAGCTGTCACATACCTCAGAGCCTTAAGTAATATAAAAGTACCGAAGGAATAACAGGCAAATATACACCATCCTTCCATAAAACTTCCGCCTAAAAAATAAATAGGGACGGGTATAAGCCGCTGCCCTGGAAGACTTCCTAGAAAAGGAGTTACCAGGTACCTAACTCTGTTTTCTCAAGTCATCTTCCAGGGCAGCATTTTAGAGGATCTAGCAAGGAATACTACAGGGGGGGGGGGGGGGGTTTTTACAGCCTGAAGGACCTTTCTACTGAACAATTGGTCTTGGCCGGACAGGAAATCTATCCTGTAGTCTTTTGTAAGGGCACTGAAGCTCAACCAGGTTGCCATCTGGTTGCTCTGGCTTAGCGCCTGCTTTCTCCACATAAAAGATGACCAAGCCCTGGTAGAATGGGCTGATAATGCTCCACACAAAAGACAGTAGGAACCAAAACCCCCTACAGCGGTGATCAGAATGCCTCCCTCGACAGGGGCCACAAAAAAAAAATCATTGCTGCAATGCCGCTTGGCCTGCCAAGCGTCGCTGGCCCCAGAACCACCAAGGCACCATCCACCCAAGCATGGGGACACTGCTTTCTATCACTGGTTGGGACTAAAAAAAAAAAAAAATCGCTAGATCACCCATACCTGGACTATAGAGACTGAAGGCTAAAAAACAGTATAGTAGAATTCCATGATACCTAGATCATAATCTCCCCCACAACTCCTGATGTGTTCAAATAGCTGCTTAAAGAGGAAGTAAACCCTAATGGGTTTACTTCCTCTTTGTTTCCCTGCAAAGGTAAACCATAATGGACTACTATGCACTGCAAAGGGCATAGGACACAACGAAGTCACCGCTGTCCCCTTGTGTACGGCGCCTCCATCTTCTTGGTAGGTAGGTCTTGCGGCTCCAGTGCTGTCATTCAACGGCGCCACGATGACGTCACTCCCGCGCATGGGAGCCGCCACTCGCAGTTTATCGCCGTTGAGAGCGGCTTTCTCAGTGCGCCGCTGTCTGACGCATGCGCCGTAGACAGCGGTGCCTGTCTTTTGGCAAATATCTCCTAAACCGTGTAGGTTTGGGAGATATTTCTTTGACCTACAGGTAAGTCTAGATTAAAGGTCCAAGTGGTTTGTAAGGGTTTACAACCACTTTAAAGCATGGACCAACAACAACGCCCTTAACCATCCGTGTAGAAAGGGGTGACCAGGTAGGCGGTCTAGTCAGCAAAGCAAGAAATACACAGGAATTGCTAAACTGCCAATCAGTTACTACGCATATGGAGCAATATGTATGGACAATCATACAGTACATTCTTGTATACGCAATATAACTGTCCCCTCATCTAAATGCAAATGTCAGGAGTTCTTCCTGTGTATTAAGCCTGAGTACCCCCAAGGACTCTAGCGCTAGTTGTGATGGTGCTTAAAGAGATTGAATCTGTAGCTGTAACAGGATAAAGCATTCATGTTGACTGTTAGACCACATTCTGTAAAAGTGAAACTTTAGTCAGAAACAAAGTCCTGCCAAATAACTTCAAGCTGGTCCCCTCTGCAGTCACAGCTGTGCAAAATGCAGTCCGTTTTATGCATTTTTTGGCACTAAAGAGTTTGTATCAGGTTGGCAGGCGGGGGTCTAATCGGAATCTGGAAGCCCCCTTTAACAAGGTTGACAGATTCCGGCCCCCCACCCTATGTGAATGAGTATGGGGTACATTGTACCCCTACCCATTCACCTAAAAAAAAAAAAAAAGTGTCAAAAATAAAACACATTACACATGTTTTTAACCGCTTGGAGACAAGCGCACGCCGATTTACGTCGGCAGAATAGTACTGGCAGGCAAAAGGGCGTTCAGGTACCTCCCCTTTAAGAAGTGGTGTCGCGAGCATGTGCGCACCGCTGTGGTCTCCGTGACCGCGGGTCCGGCGGACTCTATGTCCGCGATCGTGTCACGGAGAGGAAAAACTGAGAGACGCTTTTGTAAACAAAGCATTTCCCCCGTTCTGCCTAGTGAAAGGACAGTGATCACAGCCCTCTCTCATTGAGAGCTGTGATCACTGTTCTGTGTGTGGAAGTCCAGCCCCCTCACAGTTAGAATCATTCCCTGCATGATCATAAGGGGCGGGGGCAGTGAATAAATCATGTAAATTTGTATGTCACCTTTATCTGCAGTAACTATTTGAATCAAGATCTAATGTTTGCCTGTTCAAACATGCTGAAAAAAAAAGGTCAACAAATTTAAATAAAAAAGTCACTTGTTTTCCCTACCATAGACATTCAGAAAGTTCAAATACTGTATGTTGTATCTAAAACACAATATACCAAATTAGTGTATTCTAGCAAATATCAAATTTTACCTCAAAACCAAAGTTGTAGCCTTGAATCATGGCTTCTCTGTAGTACTGCTGTAATGTGGAGGATTCAGATTCATCTACCTCGGCTTCAAACTCGGAGGTGTACATTTGATCCACTCGATCTATGGCACTGCTAATCTTGTTGCATAGTTGCAATGCATCACTCTAATATGAAATCAATTTGAGCATTATTTTATTTTTTTAGCAAGCATACTTTGTAACCAAAGAGCATTGCCATTTGTGAAATTCTAATATTACATGAAAAACATTTCGCTAGCAGTTTACATTTCAAAAACAAACTGCAGATTCAGTAAATGAAAATAAGAGTTGTCAGATACAATGTAAAATAGTGTGACAAAATATAAAAATGCAGAATGGCACTGTATTAAAAACATATTTAAAGACCAAGTTCACCTTTTGGGGAAAAAAATAAATAAATGCACATATGTTTGCAGAAAAAAAAAAAAAAAAAAAAAAACGTGCATTTATTATTTTTTCCCCCCAAGGATCCTGCAAAGCATTGTACTTGTAATCAGTGGATCGCATGTACAATGTCAGGCTCCTGCACACAAGGCACTCATCAGCCCCCTACCGCAGTGATAGTTTTCTTATTCATATATTTCATAGATTGCTGTGAATGAATGAAGCGCTTGTGTGGACAGAGCCCCACACAGCTGCACCGATTGTGAAATGTGATAGCGGGTGGGGGGAGAGGAACCCCCGCCTGTTGTCACAGGGAGGGGGGCATGGAGCAGGTTAAATTTTAAATGCAAGTGTAATGTACAACCTTCCCTCTCAGGTGAACTTATCCTTTAAAGTTCTTTTACTTAACATTTTGCAGTTTTCTGAAACATTTTCTATTTTTTAAGGCATTAGTAACTTTAGGCACTAAAGTATCTCCATTATTGTTGGGAGCCAGATTGTTAATTTTTTTAAGTCAGCACCAAAAATTACAGCAAGAATCTGGCTAACTATTACATAAAAACACCTCAATATTCCAGTTAGGGGTGCACCGAATAGGTTTTTTGGTGCCGGAACCAATACCGAAAATGAAAAATACACTAGGCCGAAAACCGAAACCAAAAATGACCGATACCAAAAATGACTGTTTTTAAAGAATATATATATATAATTTTTTTTTTTACAGGAGATGGTCAGAGACTGGGGACATGGTACAGGAGATGGTCAGAGGCTGCAGACATGGCACAAGAGATGGTCAGAGACTGCAGACGTGGTACAAGAGATGGTCACAGACTGCAGACGTGGTACAAGAGATTAATGCAGCCTCACCAGGTTCCTTTAAATGCAGCCTGCCATTGCCCAGCAGCCTACCAGTGCCCATCATTTGCAGCCTGCCTGTGCCTCAAAGTGCCCAGCAGCCTACCAGTGCCCATCATGCAGCCTGCCCTAGTATGTCAGACAGGATCAGGACAGGGCAGTGTTAGCAAGGCAAAGCCAAGAACAGTGCTCTATCTAAGAAGGAAAGCTGTCATTACACCATGTTAAGGAGCAGCTTGTTGGTATGATCAGCAGGAGGAGCATTATCAGTGTGCAGCAACAAGCTGCTCCTTAATGCAGCGTACCGACAGCTTTCTTCCATAGATAGAGCACTGTTTTGCTTTTAGCCGCCTCATTGAGGAGGGAGGGAGGTGAGGGGAGGAGAGGGCTGGACTGGGGTTGGACGGGGACGCTCCAGAACGACACCCCCGTACCGGGCGGCACCAGGGGCGGGGCCCGTCCCATTTTCGGTGCTGTCGTCAGCGTGATTTCCTTTTCGGCAAAGTGCCGAAAAGGCCATTTTCGGCCGATATGTTTAGGCGGCCGAAATTTCGGTGCATCCCTAATTCCAGGAATCCACATGTATGCCAGCTGTGGTGAATGTTACACTTTCATTAATCTATAAACATAATGGCTTTCTCCACCCCCCACAACATATGGTAAATTTTGAACCCCTAGTACTTGCTGAAAAAGTCTTGAAAGAAAATTTTTAAAAGTCCATGCAAACCAGTTACGATGATTACATATAGTTATGAGCAAGCTCACCAGGAAGCTGTCACCTATACTTAGCCAATCATCTGAGGCCAGGCATTTCCTTCCCTGTAGCCGAGTGTATACAATGGGTGTGTATACATGTGGCTGTGGGGCGGAGATTGCTTCAGTCACTTATAATTGGCCCAGTACAGTGCCAGCTTTCTGGCCGGCTCACTCAGGCGAGTTCAGACTAGGATCTGAACACGTCATAAGACCTCATACTCACTGAGCATTTGGTCAGTTCCCTTTTCTCCTGGCAGGGGAAAAACTACTCAAGTCACCTAAAATCATCTTTTGCATAGGCATTTAGACATGTTTAAATGAGTTCAGATGCATCAAAAGCTTGAGCGTTAATGGATTCCATTGGGCAGAATATTGATTTATTCTGGCCATTGGAATGAACACTCAAGTACTTAATGTGTCTAGCGTTTAGCTTTGGCTAGACGTGTTTACGCAAGTCAAGTGTTTATTTTTTTTTTTGTTGAAAAGCGCCTCTCCTGAACAGGTCAGTGATTTTTATTTTTTTCAGCCTGTAAATGCTCCTTTTCCAATATGTGTGCATGGACACACAGGCCAACCGAGGTGCTTTTAACAGACTGGAAAAAAAAAAAAAAAAAAAACATTAAAAAACGCCTGCAACAGGTGTTTAAGCCCTCTGTGAATGAGCTTTTACGTATCTGTAGTTAACAAAAATAGTATTGTCCCATTATACAAATGTCTTTTTTTTTACCTTGAGTTGATGCAAAGCTTCTGCAATCACAGGGTGACTTGATGTCTGTTCAAGCCTTAGAGATAAGATATCTTCAACGGAATGCTGGAAAGCCTTTCTATGGTTCGTTAAGATGGAAGACTGCATCACCACGAGCAACAGATTGTCAACCTTGTGGGTAAGATAAGCAAGATAAAATGATTTACATATATGCCCTGCTTAAACATTAATTTTATATACAGATTTTAACTTGATGATAAGGTCATGCCACAAATTTTCAACCAATTGTGCTATATAAAATTCTACTGATCTTTTAGGTTAGAAAGAAGCATGGTAAAAAATGATGGTGGTATTCTAAAAGTCAGGTATTTTTACTGCAATCTGTGTTCCAAGTGAAGAAATTCTCATCTTTCATTATGGGGACAGAATATGAGGGGGGAAATAGTTACAGGGAAATTAAAACTTGACAGAGGATCTAACACTTTCCCATTCTATGCAAAGCCGACATAAATAGTCTGTGGTTCCGTTTTAAAAAATTCTGGTGATTACCGTGGTACATATTTAAGAGTTTTGAATTGCGAGTCACTAAGTGCATTTTAAAAGTGCCTATTCACCACTTGTGCATTTTCTAAAAGGAACATTTTTATATCAATGCACTACAATCATAACATTTTGGTACATTTCATAAAATGTATTTCTTGGAGTCTATTGAGGGACATAATTCAGAAATACCGGTAGGTTATTTTGCTCCCTACAGGAGATTAAGGGCACTGGCCAACAGGAAATTTGTAACAGACCCTATAAAACTCCTACTCTGCCCAGCACAACTCAGTTTTGTATAATAAAAAAGCAAAAAAACACAGTATCAGGACAAGCAAAAACCCCAATGGGTGGAACTTGTATCCCTTAATGGACTCCAAGAAATAGATTTTAGGCCCGGTTCACACCTACGCAGTTTGCTTTTGATCCGTTTTTGCAGTGCTCCCCGCACTACATGCTTTTCTGCAGCGTCTCCATTGAAGTCTATTGAACTAAAAAAAAAAAAAAAAAAAAAAGAAGAAGAAAAAAAAAAGTCCCTGACCCTTTCCAAAAACGCAGCAGCTGAAAAAAGCATAGATGTGAACACATGCCATAGGAAACCATGTTAAACCAAGACTAATGCGTTTTTTCAAAAAGCACCAAAAAACACATAGATGTGAAATCTTTTTTTCCTTTGTCGTCTATTGAAGGACACAGGAGTTCAAAAACCGTCACGCAATTCTACCTAAAGCAACACCCAAAATCTCAATAAGATGAGGTGAAGTCCCCTGCAAGACAGGGAAATCTTCCAAATACCAAAGGAATGGTACATAAGTTCAACACTATGCTCAAGACCAGAAGACATCACCACTAAAGGGAATGATTCCACTTGAACACTATACCTGAAACAGTGAAGAAAAAACCCTCCAAGACAGTTGTGAACAACTTTCCTACCTGATAAGGAAGGAAAACACCAACAATTGGAAGTGATGAACAGGAACAACAATTGAACAAGTTCCCAGAAGAACGGATCCCCAGAGGGATTATTGGACAAAAAAAATAAATAAAAAAAAACAAAAAAACGAACCGATCCAAAAAGGAGATGACCAGCCAGTCTACTTATAAAAGGCCCAAGCCTTAAGCCGGCCATACACAATGCAAATTTCTTTCCTGCAACCATGGAAAGAAGAAAGAAGGAAGGAAAGAAATGTGCTCAATTACCCCATCAACACAGACAGTTGGCAATCCCTCCTGCCCATGTCTCATGATACCACAGTGCCCAGGGCAGCTGCCCCTCCTGCCCACCTCTTGTCCATGCCCTGTGGTGAGTCATTGTATTCAACCAGCGAGGAGGGCCGGGGAAACCATCCCCGCTGGTAAAAGACAGTGATTTTGAGTGGCTATACCAGCCGCTAGCAATAATTGCATGTAAGATCCAGCAGGCTGGTCCCAAGTTGATCGATTAACTTGGTACATTCAGCCTGTCCATACATGGTTCAGCGGGAACCAGCAGATTTCACAATGTCTATGGCTGAACTTAAACTCCCAACCCTTAGGATTCAGCTTGACTGAAATAAAGGGGGCAGGGCGTGTGAGGGTAGGCAGGGGTGAAGGTTAACTACAACCCCAGACTGGTACACAAGAACAAAAGCAAAAGACTCATCTTAAACACCCAGATGTTTCTCTGGGTCTGACTTGCCTAGCCTCGATCCAGAACATGGTTCTAACAATCATCTGATCATCTCCATCCAGAGAAATAGCCAGCCTTGGAGTAAGGGGCAAGAATTTTTGTCACATTGCTAACATCATTCATGCGATTAAGGACAAAACTGGAAAGGGATCTGGAGGAACTTCAACAGGATGCAGATCAGCCTCCCATGTTCTGCCTGCTCACAATCCAGAGGACTACAGAGAGCCATCCAGTGATGGTTTCTTCCTACCACGCAGAAGGGGGAACATCCAGATGCGCAAAGCTCTTCTTTTGGTGTGCAGCCAGATTGTAATACCTTGTCTCTAAAGAAGACTGTGCAGATAAGATCCACTAAAGGAAGCAGGCAACTTGTGCTGGTCAGAGGCAAAACTCTGTAACCTTCTCAAAAGTGAAGGTTCCGGAAATTCTCCTTTTGACCGGGACAAGTCCTGTCTAAGTGATGTTCAACGGAGTCCAGGTCAGGAAGCTGACTCACAGTGGGATCCCCTGACAAAACAGGTATTGTTTGTTCTTGAGAACCAGATTTAAGTGCCAAGTATAGGGACAACCAACATGTTGAGAGGTGGGGGGTAGGACACCATCCAATTCACCCTTAGAAATTGATGTGTCATGCCAGGGACTTCTTGGTCCACAGGGACTATTTGGATGCCAGGCCCCCAGGAGTAGCGAAGGGGAGACTAAAAAAGGACCAAGTATCAATAGGAGAAAGGGAGCATACATTAGGAGAGTATTCCCTCAACACCCTTCAAGTACTTGAAGGGGAGGGATGGGGTATTAACCTGAAAGTAAGGATGGGTCCAGTGATTCACCAGGTGTTGGTGACATTGCTTATAGGTAGCATCAACAGAAACCCATTCGGTCGAAGCTGGCAGGTGATTGGCCCTTTAGAAGTTCCAATGCACTATTCCCAATGCACATTCCTGAAAAACGGCGGTGTATGTAAATGGGTGCTGCAGTAACCACAGGCTGAGACCAAAGATAATCAGAGTAAGAAAATGGCACCAGCACACCATGAATCTCTAGAACGGTCCAAAGATTTATTCAGCGATCGCATCATTAGTGGAAGCAAAGTTTCAGAGCCTTGCAGGACCCCTTCATCAGGCACGTGACCCAATATGGAGATCCATGGTGTGCTGGTGACATTTATCGGCCCTTCAGATGGGTTCTGATTGCAATAGTCCAAAAGGTCACACTATTCGGCGAAGTTTGTCTGGAGTTCCAAAATAGAAATGTCAGGAAAAGGCATGAAGGTGGACATAAGGTCCAGCGTTTCAGGAGACAGCAGGTGCCTCTGAATAACATGGAGGGGTCAGGAACTGGTCTGACCGCACCATGTAGGCCAGAGGTTCCCTTGGAGAGGGGACTGCTGAGGGGGAACAAAGTAATACAAGGGGGTTCAAAAGCAGGGAGTAAGTCTGTGTGGAGTAAAACTCCCGAAGTCAAGTTCTCCCTTGAGCAGGAACATAGAATCCCAGGGTGCAGGGAACACAGGAAGACCTGGAAGGATACAGAACTGTGTGCAGTTGTACACAAAAAATAGTGAGGAACAGCTGGAAGATGTTGGACAGAAGGGTGGTTTGCCTTTAGGCTAAAGGGGTTGACCTGAGTACTCAAATGCTGGTGAGGTAAATTACCTGAGAATAGAGGTGCACTGAATGGAAGTTTTGGTGCTGAAACCGAAAAGTTCTTTTTTATATACAGTGGTGTGAAAAAGTGTTTGCCCCCTTCCTCATTTCCTGTTCCTTTGCATGTTTGTCACACTTAAGTGTTTCGGAACATCAAACCAATTTAAACAATAGTCAAGGACAACACAAGTAAACACAAAATGCAATTTGTAAATGAAGGTGTTTATTATTAAAGGTGAAAAAAAATCCAAACCATCATGGCCCTGTGTGAAAAAGTGATTGCCCCCCTTGTTAAAACATACTATAACTGTGGTTGTCCACACCTGAGTTCAATTTCTCTAGCCACACCCAGGCCTGATTATTGCCACACCTGTTCACAATCAAGGCATCACTTAAATAGGAGCTGCTTGACACAGTAAGGTCCACCAGAAGATCCTTAAAAGCTACACATCATGCCGAGACCCAAAGAAATTCAGGAACAATTGAGAAAGAAAGTAATTGAGATCTATCAGTCTGGAAAGGGTTATAAAGCCATTTCCAAAGCTTTGGGAATCCAGCGAACCACAGTGAGAGCCATTAGCCACAAATGGCGAAGACATGGAACAGTGGTGAACCTTCCCAGGAGTGGCCGGCCGCCCAAAATTACCCCAAGAACGCAGCGACGACTCATCCAAGAGGTCACAAAAGACCCCACAACAACGTCCAAGGAACTGCAGGCCTCACTTGCCTCAGTTAAGGTCAGCGTTCATGCCTCCACCATCAGGAAAAGACTGGGCAAAAATGGCCTGCATGGCAGAGTTCCAAGGAGAAAACCACTGCTGAGCAAAAAGAACATCAAAGCTCGTCTCAATTTCTCCACAACACATCTTGATGATCCCCAAGACTTTTGGGACAACATTCTGTGGACCGATGAGACAAAAGTGGAACTCTTTGGAAGGTGTGTGTCCAAGTATATCTGGCGTAGAAGGAACACTGCATTTCAGAAAAAGAACATTATACCACCAGTAAAATATGGTGGTGGTAGTGTGATGGTCTGGGGCTGTTTTGCTGCTTCAGGACCTGGAAGACTTGCCGTGATAAAAGGAACTATGAATTCTGCTGTCTACCAAGAGATCCTGAAGGAGAATGTCCGACCATCTGTTCGTGTACTCAAGCTGAAACGAACTTGGGTTCTGCAG
The DNA here is from genome assembly GCA_028564925.1 of Lithobates sylvaticus. NCBI lineage: Eukaryota > Metazoa > Chordata > Amphibia > Anura > Ranidae > Lithobates > Lithobates sylvaticus. The sequence continues at coordinate 208,792,642 of CM053028.1, forward strand.
CAGGACAATGATCCTAAACACACCAGCAAGTCCACCACCGAATGGCTGAAGAAAAACAAAATGAAGACTTTGCTGACCTGAATCCTATTGAGATGTTGTGGTATGACCTTAAAAAAGGCCGTTCATGCTCGAAAACCCTCTAATGTAACTGAATTAGGACAATTCTGCAAAGATGAGTGGGCCAAAATTCCTCCAGGACGCTGTAAAAGCCTCATTGCACGTTATCGCAAACGCTTGGTTGCAGTTGTTGCTGCTAAGGGTGGCCCAACCAGTTATTAGGTTTAGGGGGCAATCACTTTTTTTCACACAGGGCCATGATGGTTTGGATTTTTTTTCACCTTTAATAATAAACACCTTCATTTACAAATTGCATTTTGTGTTTACTTGTGTTGTCCTTGACTATTGTTTAAATTGGTTTGATGTTCCGAAACACTTGTGTGACAAACATGCAAAGGAACAGGAAATGAGAAAGGGGGCAAACACTTTTTCACACCACTGTGTATATATATATATATATATATAATATATATATATATATATATATTATTATATATATATATATATATATATATATATATATATATATATTCGACTTTTTAATTATAATAGTGAATTTAAATGAATATGAACTTATTGTCTGCCATTAGCACCTTTAGCGCAAGAAAAGCTCAAGAAAAATGCACCCTTTTAAAAATTCTAATGTATATCTTTACACTTGTCTGTTGTGCTTTAGTTGTGGTTTCAAAAATCTTGCCTGGTCAGTTAACCACTTCACAACCGGCCCATAGCCGAAAAACGGCTACAGGGCGGTTGCTTAATTCTGGGAGGGCGTACTATGACGTCCTCCCAGAATTCCCCTCTTGCGCGTCCCCTGGGGCGCGCACTCGAGAACATCCGTGATCGCCGGGTCCAGAGGACCCGGCGGATCATGGATCACAGTAAACGGCCGCTCAGCGCGGCCGTTTACCACGTGATCGATCCATCAAATGACGGAGCGATCACATGTAAGCAAACCGGCGTCATTTGATGACGCCGGTTCCTATCCCCTCCTCTCTCTGTACCGATAGGTACAGTGTGAGAGGAGAGGGGGAGGGATCGGTGGCAGGAGTGCTGTGGGCGGGATCTGTAGTGCCCACAGCCTGCTCTGCAGTCACCACCGATCCATCAATCCATGCTCAGCCATCCCTCCATACCCTGCAATACACAGCAATAGCCTGCAGTGTATTGCTGGGTATTGCAGGGTATGGAGGGATGGCTGAGCATGGATGGATGTATACCCTGCCATACAATACCCTGCCATACCATGCGATATTCTGCAAAACCATGCGAAATTCTGCGATACCCTGCATGCTCGCTACGATCGAAGCCAGGATCGTTTTTTTAATTTTATTTCAGGCTTTCCAGCCTAGAGGTGAGATGTGGGGTCTTATTGACCCCATATCTCACTGTAAAGAGGACCTGTAATGCCATATTCCTATTACAAGGGATGTTTACATTCCTTGTAATAGGAATAAAAGTGTTCAAAAAAAATTTTTGGGGGAAAAAAAGTGTCAAACTAAAATAAAGTAAAAAAATTTAAAATTTAAAGCGCCCCTGTCCCCGTGTGCTCGCATGCAGAAGCGAACGCATACGCAAGTCCCGCCCACATATGAAAACGGTGTTCAAACCACACATGTGAGGTATCACTGTGAACGTTAAATAATAATTTTGGCCCTAGACCTCCTCTGTAACTCAAAACATGTAACCAGTAAAAAATTTTAAAGCGCCGCCTATGGGGATTTTTAAGTAGCGAAGTTTGGCGCCATTCCACGAGCATCTGCAATTTTGAAGGGTGACATGTTAGGTATCTATTTACTCGGCGTAACTTCATCTTTCACATTATGCAAAAACATTGGGCTAAATTTACAGATTTGTTTTTTGTAAAGCACAAAACATTTTTTTTCCCAAAAAAACGCGTTCGAAAAATTGCTGCGCAAGTACCGTGCTAGATAAAAAGTTGCAACGACCACCATTGTATTCTATAGGGTCTTTGCTAAAAAAACATATATAATTGTTTTGGGGTTCTATGTAATTTTCTAGCAAATAAATGATGATTTTTACATGTAGGAGAGAAATGTCAGAATTGTCCTGGGTGCTCCAGAACGCCTGATGGTGCTCCCTGCATCTTGGGCCTCTGTATGTGGCCACGCTGTGTAAAAGTCTCACACATGTGCTATCGCCATACTCGGGAGTCATAGCAGAATGTGTTTTGGGGTGTAATTTGTGGTATGCATATGCTGTGTGTGAGAAATAACCTGCTAATATGACAATTTTGTGAAAAAAAAAAAAGAAAAAAAAAAAATATCTTGATTTTGCAAAGAATTGTGGGAAAAAATTACAACTTCAAAAAACTCACCATGCCTCTTTCCAAATACCTTGGAATGTCTTCTTTCCAAAAAGGCGTCATTTGGGGGGTATTTGTACTTTTATGGCATGTTAGGGTCTCAAGAAATGAGATAGGCCGTCAGTACTTAAGGTGTGATCATTTTTCAGATATTGGCACCATAGCTTGTGGACTCTATAACTTTCACAAAGACCAAATGATATACCCCAATGTGTACTTATTTTTACCAAGGATATGTAGCAGTATAAATTGTGGCCAAAATTTATCAAGAAAAATTACAAATTTGCTAAATTTTATAACAGAAACGAAGAAAAATAAATTTTTTTACCGAATTTTCAGTCTTTTTTCTTTTATAGCGCAAAAAATAAAAAACCCAACGGTGATTAAATACCACCAAAAGAAAGCTCTATTTGTGTGAAAAAAAGGACAAAAAATTCATACGGGTACAGTGTTGTATGACTGAGTAATTGTCATTCAAAATGTGAGAGCACCGAAAGCTGAAAATTGGTCTGGTTATTCAGGGTGTTTAAGTGCCCAGTGGTTAAAAGAAAATAAAAAAAAACGCAACCAAAAAACACACCTCCCCGTTGAAATGCTTTGAAAAACGCATTTAGAACGCATATGGTATTTGAGTCACGTGATCTATGAAAAGAACACCATGAGCACAGTAAAATTGCGACAAAATCGTGTGCGTTTTCTGCACCTATTTATCTGCAAAATACAGAAAGAGGATTTTTACGTCGTACTTACCTGTAGAATCTTTTTGAGTACATCATGGGACACACAGTCAGGCCAATATTCATTGCCTGCTGGGTTATACTTCATCTCCAGGTGAATGGACACTGGTAGATCAAAGGTCTTTAGACAGGAAGTGATCCCCTATATAACCCCTCCATACAGGAAGCACTTCTGTAGCGAGCACCGAATCCTCCAAAAAAAAAAAAAAGAAAAAAAAAGGGAGGGGAGGGATCTCTGTGTCCCATGATGTACTCAAAAGGATTTTACAGGCAAGTATGACGTAAAAATCCTATTTTCTTTTTCATACATCATGGGACAGAGTCAGGCTAATATTCATTACCGGCTGGGACGTCCCAGAGCAATAGCCTTGAGGGGAGGGAGACACCCTGCCAAACAATAGCCATCAGAACTTATACGGCAGCCCGCAGTACACTGCAGCCGAAAGCTGAATCCTTGGCTGCTCGAACATCCACTTGATAAAATTTTGTGAACGTATGCACTGAAGACCAGGTAGCAGCCTTACAAATCTGAGCCACAGATACCCGACAGCGAAAAGCCCAGGAAGTTCCTACACCCCTGGTAGAATAAGCTCTCACCCTAAAGGGAGGAGCTTTATGTTTGGCAATGGAAGCTGCCTGCCCCTTCTTGGGTCCTTTTGGTAAAAAAAGAAATAAATAAAATAAAAAAGGAGTCTGATCCTCGGATCTCAACAGATCTAGACAAATAAACCTCGACTGCCCAGACAACGTCCAAAGAATGTAGTCGTCTCTCTTCCGCCAAACGAGGCTGAGAGAAAAAAAAGAAGGCAAAATAATGTCCTGATTTAAATGAAAGCCCGACACCACCTTTGGCAAAAAGGATGGAACAGGCCGTAACACGACTCTTATGGTAAAGGATCAAGTACTTTTCCCTGCATGAAAGGGCCGCCAAATCTGGCACCCTTCTAGCCAAGGCGATAGCCATCAGGAAAGCTAGCTTGCGTGACAGCAAGTCTAACGGAATTTCCTTAATAGGTTCAAATGGTTGTTTCTGTAACACAGAAAACACGAGTTGCCCCTTGCATAAAGGTTCGGATCAGTGAATGGGAGGCTCAAGGCCATTGGAAGAATACTGATAGGGCTGAAACCTTACCTCTGATTGTACTCAAATCCAATTCGATTTCCACAGCTGACTGTACAAAAGAAAGAATTCTCCCAATAACATATTTCCAAGAATGCCATTTTCTGGCTTCACACCAAGCAATAGAAGTCTTCCAGACCTTATGATAAATCTTCCTAGTGATATCTTTTCTAGCATTCACTAGCGTAGACACCACTGGTCCTGAGATGCCACGGTCCTTTAACACCCTGGTTTCAATAGCCATGCCGTCAAATTCAGAGACTGTAAATTGGGGTGGAATATAGGACCTTGAGACAGTAAAATCGGGGCGACGTGGAAGCGGCCATGGCCCGTCTATTGTCAGTCTCACAATCTCCGGGAACCAGGGCGTTCTGGGCCAGGCTGGTGCCACCAGAATGACGAATCCCTTCTCTCCAAATCCTGCACAACAAAATGTGGAAGGAGAGGGATCAGAGGGAAAGCATAAACCAGGGAGTACAGAGCATCTGCTCCAATTGCCAGAGGATCTCTTGTTCGAGACACAAACTGCTGTAGCTTGTTGTTGAACCTGGGTGCCAGTAGGTGGATCTTTGGCCATCCCAAACGTTGGTAAATTTCCTGGAACACCTCTGGGTGTAGGGACCATTCCCCCCGGGCAGATCTGCTGGCGGCTGAGATAATCTGCCTTCCAGTTCTCTACTCCCAGGATATGGACTGCCGATATTATTGGCACATGTCCCTCTGCCCAGGGTATGTAGTTCACCTCTTTCAGAGCTGAACGACTCCTGGTACCACCTTGGTGGTTTATTTAGGCCACTGCCGTGGCATTGTTGGACTGAACCCTGATGGGGCAGTCCTGAAGCTCCACTGTCCAGGATGGTAGGGCCAGACGTACTGCCCGTAATTCTAGGACGTCGATGGGCAGGGTCTGCTCTGTCCCTGACCATTACCCCTGGGCTGTGAGCCAGTCTAGGGTTGCTCCCCAGCCTGAGAGACTGGCATCTGTAGTCAGTACTCTCCAAGTTACTGAGAGAAAGGATTTTCCCTTTTGCAGGTTCTGATCCTGCAACCACCAGATTAGGCTTAAGCATGCCTGAGGAGATAAGCACATTGGATAATCCAAGGCTTTTCTTCCTCTGTTCCAAGCCAACAAGATGTAGTGTTGTAAAGGCCTGGAATGGAACTAGGCATAGGGTACTGCCTCGAAGGAGGATACCATCCTACCTAGAAAAGATTCATACAGAGCCGAATGAAGGGTTGGCTGGTGTCCCTTATCCGACGCCCCTGATCCTTACGGGTGGCAAGAATACTTTTGCTTGGACCGCGTTTAGAATCAAACCTAAATATTTTAGAGACTTTGAGCTGGTCTCAAGGCTGACTTTTCGGCATTTATGATCCAGCCTAAGCTTTTCTAATACCTCACTGTGTATATTATTGCTCTGTTCTAGAGCCTGTACTGAGTGACCTCTGAGCAGGAGGTCATCCAGATACCCAAGCACCAGGAACCCTTGGGCCCTTAAAAGACCCAGTACTGGTGCTAGGACCTCTGAACACCCGGGGAGCTGTAGTAAGCCCAAAGGGTAGAGCCACAAACTGAAAATGCCGTTCCTGCAAAACTTAGGAACCTCTGATGAGGCTGAAAAATAGGTACGTGCAAGTACTAGTCCTTTATATAAATCAATGGAGGGTAAAAAGTCTCCCCTCTGGAGTGAGGTTACTACTGAGCAGACAGACTCCATCTGAAAGAATTGTATCAATAGATACTTGTTCTGGGACCTTAGGTCCAAAATGGGCCTTGTGTCCCTGTTTGGTTTCTGAACCGTAAACAGGTTTGAGTAAATCCCTGTGCCCCTTTTGGATACGGGAACCCCTACAATCACTCCTTGATGCACTAGATGATGTAGTGCCTGAAGCAATAAGTTTATTTTTGGAGGATCCAAGGGAATGCTGGATCTTAGAAACCTTCGAGGGGGCACCCACTGTAACTCCAGCTTGTAACCGCAAAATATAATTGAGGTGACCCACTCGTCCTTAATTGTTGTTTTCCAAATGTTCGCAAAGTGCAACAGCCTTCCCCCACCCGGTGGAGTGGGGGCGTCCCCTCAAAAGGAAGGCTTGGTGCTGGATTTAGAAGAATTCTGGACCCAGGGCTTTTTCTGGCTCTGGCATTGAGGCTTGCCCCTGGCTCAAGTGCCCTGATGGCGGCGGAACCACCCTGACACTGAGACATTTGAGGAAGCAGTCCCTAGGTTTTTAAACGAGGGACGTTTGGTGCTTTTCTTCACCGAAGTAGAGAACTCTACCCTCCGGAAATCTTTTGGATATAGTTGTCCAAGTGATCACCGAATAAACATTCCCCATGAAATGGGAAACCTGCCAATAACTTTTTACAAGGAAGCTCGGATGACCAGTTTTTAAGCCATAAAAGTCTGCGCATATGTACAGACAAGAGAGCCAGACAAGCAACCTGCTGTACGGAATCCTTTAAAGCATCAACAGCAAATCACAGCGCTCAAGGAATATCGGTCTTACTTTCATGACGATCATCCTCTGGTTAGGCCTATCTGGCCGTTTTACTTGATCCTTTACGGACTAGCAAATACCAATTGCTGCACCAGCTGGCTGAATGGCTGAACTGGCCAAAGAAAAAGGAAGCCTTTAATAACTACAATCTCTTGTCAACAGGGTCTTTCAAGCCATGTGCGTTATCTACCGGACAAGTTAAGTTCTTGTTTGAGGAAGAGACTGCTGCATCTATGGCTGGCATGCTCCATTTTTTAACAAACTTTTCATCCGTGTGATATAAAAAGGGAAAACCGTTTTAGGAGGCAAAAAAGTCCTGTCAGGATGTTCCCAATCAGCAGGGGGTGTAGCGGCAAAGTCTGTGTGACCGGAAAAGGTCTCAGAGATCCCAAAGAGGACCAGGGGGGCTCAGTCACCTCTGCAAGAGGCAACTTAAAGGCAGAATGAACCATTTAGGTAAGAGTCCGGATCAAAAACCTCTGCGATTGAGAGGCAGACATCGAGTGGATATCTTCTTGTCCAGATTGCTCGGAAGCAGACTCATCTGCTGGGCACTCTACCGAATCCTGAGCTTTAAGCTCTTCCCCATCCTCAACCCATTCCTGCTCCAGACAAGGAGACTCTGGGGAGGGAGGGGGGGGGGATCTGTCACCCTGTGGGATGGCAGCAATCCTGTGCTCTAACCCGGCTAGGGCTGAGGACAGTTCATCCTTAGTGATAAAGGGTGAAGTAGCAGCGTTGACTGTAGGCACAATACCAGATAGGCGCAGCGGCTCAGATTGCCCGGGAGCCTCTGGTCCTTCAGGGGATACAACACTAGGGTAACCATTGGGTTCATCAGGAACGACTGATGACGTAGGTGTGCCCTTCCCTGTGGTATTAGTCCCACTCCTCTTTTTGGAAGACATTCAATGCCACAAACAGAGTACTTGGGTGTAACACCTCAAAAGGGAGACCCTTTAATAGGGCTCACCAAGCCCGTATGCAACAATCCTGCTAAGCTGCCTGTGTCTGGAAGCACCATATGCTTGGCATACACAGCTTAAAATAAGCTGGGTGTGCGCCGGAATGTTCTATGCATGCGTGCGCACTTTATATGCGCAGTTCCGGCGAGTGGGTGTGACTGTATTCGCGTACGACGCAAATCTTCACGCTACCCGATAAAGGCTAGGGCACATGCGCAGCGAATCCGAGGGCGCCATGGCTGCCAAACAAACTGCTGAGCCCAGTGGCGCTCTTGCGAACGCACATGCGCCATCGTACAGGTAACAAACAGCCAGACACAAGCAAAAAAGGTACACTTTGCAAACACCCACAGCTAGCCCAGAACTCACCCGTATGGTCTTCGGACACAGGGGTCCATCCTTTAGCTAGCTTGACTGATTGTTACAATCACTGGGACATCCCACAGTAATAAAAATAAAGGGGTTTCACGTACCCGTCTAGGCGCAGGGCCACATAGAAGCTAAGTGCCCAATCTTCACCCTTCATGGTGGGTTCCTGTCACTTGGACCTTCAAGGACTGGTTACCCTTTCATGTTTAGGGTCCACTCCCTTGAACCTGTACAGCACCCTGCAGAAAATGCCTTAGCGCTGTAGTGTCGAGGATTTCCACTCCGCAGGGTCCAGCACCCGGAGGCCACATTACAGGCAAAACCTTGCAGGATCTAGAGTAATTCATCCAAGCATAAAAGCCTGTGTCAAATGGATCCGATCGGTCAATCCCTTGATTCATTTTTGGAACCGTTTGTGGGACTAGAGACCTGGAGCTCAGAGAGCTCAAACAAACCGTGCCATCCACCTTGCAGACACTGGTGAAAAAACTGAAGTGCTTCCTGTATGGGAGGTGTTATATAGGGGATCGCTTCCTGTCTGAAGACCTTTGGTCTACTAGTGTCCATTCACCTGGAGATGAAGTATAACCCAGCAGGTAATGAAGACCTTTGGTCTACTAGTGTCCATTCACCTGGAGATGAAGTATAACCCAGCAGGTAATGAATATTAGCCTGACTTAGTCCCATGATGTAGGAAAAATAAAACACCATTTTCGACAGCCGAAAATTTCAGTGCACCTCTACCCGAGGACCAATCCTTATGTACAAATATTCTAAATTCTTTCAGACCTCTGGCTTCGAGCCCTACAGAATGAGTGGAAGTTAGACTCTGAAGTCTTTGGAGTACCTGCAGTCAAAGTAGAGGAAGAAGAAATATGGGATTCTTCTGACCCCTCCACAGATGACCTTCATTGAAGCTGGAACATACTCTGGTCACGCCTAATATTGCCAAGTACTGTGTTACAAGCAGGTCCAAAGAGACAACATCTCTCAAAGGCTAACAGTCAAGCCAAGCTAAGAGTCAAATCCTCTCTAGACCCATCATCAGCATCTCAAGCACTTAGCTAGAGTGCCCTGTTCCTTTGTACCAACATTAGACCATTGCAAAACACAAGTTCATATCCTGCAACAAGCCATCATAACTAAAGCACAAAAAGTTCCAGAGATTTGCTTCATTTGCCCTAAAAAATTGAGGACTACCCCAGCAGTGGTGGCATCTGTCTTAAGGCAATCTTACCCATTCTGACACAGTTTGACAGATTAATGTTACCACCAGAACAGGTGTGGTAGGTCAAACCAGTTAATACAAACTGGGAATTAAGTAGGGACTCTCGCTGATTGTCAGTGGAATCCCAAATAGTGATCCCACACTCAACTAGCTTATCGTTGCTCTCGCTAAGGTAAGCCTCTTATGGGAACAGATCACCGAATTGCAAATCCACTTTCAAATAGGGAAATATTCTGACATACTCTCAGGCAGGGCCCAGGACCCTTCAGGATGTCTTCAGTATGTACAGAGGAATGAATCTTAAATAAAGTTGTAGCAGTCTTTGCAGCTGTAGGTGCTATAAAAGATCCCAGAGGCCTGGTACAAGAATTATGTGTTCTACTGCTCTTCTGTTGTTGGAGATAACATAAGGAAATGTTTTTTTTGCCTGGTAAGCTGGATATTCCCTACCGTGACAGTGGTACTGCCTTACTAGGAAGTGAGCCTAAGCATTACATATTGAATAATCAAATAGGTCCAGTCTTCAAAATGTAATGCTCATACTCGCTTCTAGGGCTGAAACAACTAATCGATTAATTTCAGAATCGATTAGTTAATTAATCGATTACTAATGTCATAATCGATTAATCGGCCAGTAACATAATAGGGTTAAAAAAAAAAAAAACTAAAATTAGTCCTTTATAGTACAAAAAGGGCAAATAATCACTACTGTAAATATTACTTCACAGTTCTACAGTAAAAAAAATAAAAAATAAAAATAAACCCCTTACAGAAGTGTGATTATCTGCTTTTTTTGTACTATAAAAAGGGCTAATTTTAGTTTTTTTTAACCCCATTATGTTACTAAACGTCTTAGACCTGGTTCACATCCATGTGTTTTTTGGTGCTTTTTGCAGAAACGCACTACAGCTCATTTACATAGTTTCCTATGGGACACGTTCACATCTATGCTTTTTCGGCCGCTGCGTATTTGGAAAGGGTCAGGGAATTTTTTATTTTTTTTTTAAACGCAAACCGGTGCTTTTTTGGCTTAATATACTTCCATGGGGAAGCTGCAGAAAAGCATGTAATGCATTTTTGCAGCAATTTGTGTTTTTTAATCTGCCCAACAACAAATGGGTCAAAAAAAAAAGCAAAAAAATGCAAATCGTCGCAAAATCACTGCAGAAACAAAAGCAAACTGCATTAGGTGTGTACTGAGCCTTATGCTGGCCACACGGATCAATTTTCAGACGAGAATATTCAGATGATTTTTTTATATTTACTGAATGAAAGAATGTTGTTTGAAATTTTCACTTGTTTTTAACATTCTGTTTTTAAAACAAATGTAATTTCTGAACGAAAATTCATTTGACCAAGAAGTTTTTTATTTCTAAATTTTCCCATCACTGTGGCTGAAAATGAACGTCGATTTGACACCACTAACGATTAGAAAATCGAAGGAACGTTCTTAAAATTAATTTTTTCTTTTTTTTTTTTGGAAGGAACTGTTTGTTTTTGTTTTTTTTAATAATTTTTTTTTTTATCTCCAAGTCTGATATTTACCAGTTTCACCCTTTAATAGTATATACAGTATATATCCTCTATTAGCATATACTGTATAAACTATTAGAGTAGAGCTATACTGTATATACTATTAGAGGAGAGATTCAGTATATCTCTTCTGTCTGTTTTTCTCAGAGTGGATTAGATATTTTGCTCCCCAACCATATAGTTGGTTATTTATATTTACCACTGCATATAAATATTTAAGAATACATTTTTTTTTTTTTTTTTAAACTTTACATATTAACTAAATTATACACCACACTTTTTTTTAAAGTTATCAACCAATTCATCGAAACAAATCAGCCAACTAATTGATTATTAAAATAATCATTAGTTGCAGCCCTACTCACTTCCTGTTAAGGCAGCACCACTGTCACACAAGGCAGTGAATACCCAGCTGTGAATGAAAGAGAAGAAAGTTAAAAAGTGCATTCTACTTTAGTAAGTCCAAATCTGTAAATACAACATAGTGGAGATATTGCACTCACAAAATTAGTAAAAAAAGGCATGTCCATTATGACGAGATGCATCATTCTTCCAAAACCACATCAGCGCAGAGTTCAGTATGATAAAGGTCACCTTGTTACCATAGGAAGTTACATCTGTGGTACTAGTAGGTACACTCTTCAAGTTGCTCTAATTCAGAACACATATAAAACCACAACAGTGCATTAAAAGTAAAAATGTATCAAATAAAAAACACATAAATCGACTCACATTGAATGATAAAAAGTGCTCATCACAGCCTGTGTGTCAGCTGTTTAGCCCACCGCAGCCAGTGGTCAGGCTGCTAGTCTCATTCAGTTTCTCCATCTTGTGCTGCGATGTTCAGTCTGGTCTCCTTTGCAGTACTATGGTGGTGTGTAGCAGTAATCCGCCCAGGAGTAGAACTCTAGCGGCTCAACTATAAGCTGCAGGGCAGTGGGTCAGGGTTAGGGACAGCTTCTGGGTTTGGGGTAGCTATGCAACATGTTTTTGGGCCAACTATCCATTTTCAAGCCACAGAAGGCTGTTGACCTGATACAGAGACTGACAGGTGCTTTTTACCATCACATCATGTGAGTGGATTCACATATTATATCTGAATGAATGAATGAATGAGCGACTTGTATAGCGCTACCTATGCGAACTGAATCGCCTCAGGGCGCTTTTTGCCACCGGTCCATTGCTGCTAGTCGAAAGTGCTAACCACTACACCACTGTACTGCCCCTAATAAATGCTGCTACTAGTGAATGCCCCAGACATGGTTTTCCTTGGAAACTGGTTGACCTTTACTATATGAATGAATATATATATATATATATATATATATATATATATATATATATATATATATATATATATATATATATATATATATATATATATATATATATATATATATATATATATATATATATATATATATATATTAGCCCCAGATGTTGTAGAAGATGAATGATGTTTCTCATTGTGATTGGCATGGCTCTCTTGCCGCTTCTGTAAGTGCAATGTCTCTATTCAATTATTATGTTTACAGATTTGGACATACTACACTAGAAGCGCACAGGTTGCATTTTCCTTCTATACGTTTGTCAAGGCCTGAAACCGCAAGCTTTGAAACAACCCTCTGCAAACATCAGAAGACAGCAGTGCCTCAAAACAGTCTCTCAGGAGATAGACTATTGGGATTCTGAATCCGAGTAAGATGGTGACAGGGCATGCAGGCCCACTTGATTTATGGGATCAGGAGGGTCAAGGACAGACTCTGCAAGGGATGGCAACCAGGGCATGCTTAGGACCTCTGTGGGCACAATGTTCCAGTAGCTGTGCAGTTAAGAAGTCCAAAGTGGACAGGTGGAGGACAGTGGAAGGTCCCGGCGGACATGGTAGATGCCTGATGGAGTGCATTACTCAGATTACAACGACCCAATGAAAATAGGGGTCCCAGGTTCCATTTACAGGCATCAGGTCCATTTGAGGATACCAAGTAAATTCTGCTAAGAGAATGGGCTAAGGTCATAGGACTGTCTGATGTTGCTTCAGTGTAACAGTAATGCAACTATGCCCAATATGATGTAAGGCCTCAAATTCTCAAAAATGATGAGGGTTTCTGGCAGCCAGAAGTGACAAGGCAACTGTAAGGGTGTATTGAAAATGGACCGGAAATCTATTCAACAGAGCTGAATATAAAGGTTCCCAGCCTCCTAGGACACTATAAAAGTAGTAAGACATGCTGGGAGGAGGATGGGGTTATATGGGGGCTGGCTTACAATTTTTTTTCCTGTTTGCCAGCGCCCTAAACATTCTAAATATGCGTGGAACATGTATCATGATCCAAAAGGCAAAGGTATCCTTTAATGAGTGCAAAAGAGGTCTACATTTGGAGAAATGGAATGAGCATTCTATGGTTAATAAAGAAATTATACAGCCAATGAATGGCCAAAGTAAGCCATGCCAGGAGAGCATTAGCAGTTTGTAGGCCTATCTGCTGCTATATCCAGAGATTATTGGGAACAGTTTGTGATAAAGAGAAACTACTGTTATTGTAAGGTTGTGTGCATTCAAAGCAGTTGAGAACAGGTGTGCAGCTTGGTCCATAGAGGACCAGAAACTAACACAAAATTCATAATTCATTGGCATAAAAGCAGTTAAAATGTTAACTGAATTAACATACACCTTATTGCAAAATTTTGTCTGGTCATAAAAGTATACATTTCCCCTGATCAAGAAGGAATTAAGAAATGATTCTATGTTAAAACATACCTGCATGCTTCTCAGAGTGTCTGCAGTTTCCACTGGTGGCACGATTTTTACGGTCGGTCCTTCCCAAGAACTCCAAATTTCTTCTTCATCCTGGCCCCTCTCAGAGTGCTTGGTCATCAGGAGGAAGGCATCGTATGCCACATCTTCGCAGTTATTAGAGCAGTCTACACCAGCTGCAGCATTCAGCAATTGCAAAATAACCGCTTTTCCTTTAGATAGGTTATCTAGTACGAATACATGCAGGTTCTCAAGAGTAGGAATTATGACCTAAAGCAAAAGGACATAAATAACGTTATTGATATGTTTTGGCCTTTAAAAATCTTCAGGACCAGAGCAGTAATGCAGTCTAAACTTGGTAAAGGTGAGCTTTTGCATAATCAGGTAAAAGGTTACCTGGCTGAGAAAAGACAATACCGTACACTGTAGTCCTAAGCAAATGTACAACATTGCTATACAAACAGGGGATTTAAATGTATATTAGAACCATACATTAAAATGTAACATTTTAATAGACGTAGGTTTATAAAAAATAAAATAAAAAAATTATATATTATATATATATATATATATATATATATATATATATATATATATATATATATATATATATATATATATATATATATATATTAATAATAAATCATCATCATCCAAAGTGCAGCAAACTTTCATTACAGCATTTTGGGCAGCAGGCCCCATACTCTGCTGGTAGTCTGAATTTCAGAGACTCCCTGTTTCCAAGCGTCATATACATTTGATCTTCTTGCCAACATACAGAGCAGATTTCTAAAGTACCATTTTCTGTGGGAGAGAGTTCCAGTCTTACTGCTCTAATATACCCCAAGTGTTGGTAAAGCAAAAAAATAAAATAAAATCAATACAACTACAACATTGTGGTACGCTGAAGTTTGGATGCAGAATCACAGTGAGTTAGGGTGCTATTCAAAATGAATGGCACCTTGCATTAACACAACACACAATGGAATGGACCCTATAAACTACAAGTAACAGTACCCTCTGCACATTCACGCTCATCTTAATGTCCTTAACGGCATTAACTGGGCTGCTGGGGACAGCCTCTTGACCAAGACTGTACATGAAATATCTGTTCAAGTAGTTCCTGCCACAACAAACAAACTTTAGGAACAAACTTTTAACCCTGACTCCTCCTCTGTCCCAACAGACCATTTTTAGCTGGCAAGGGAAACAACATACTTGGAAAATCTCAGTGTGTAAAAAAGTAATGAAATGTTTACACATGATCACTTCAGACTGGGTCGTACTTCAATTACCAATATGCTTGCACCGGGGGTGTTCTGTCACGAACAGTCCGGCTATGACCAAGTGTCCGATGTGTACTGCGCATGCGCAGCACGGAGCATGAAGATTTTCGGAAATTCTCGGAAGATGAACGGCGCCTGCGCCGATGTGTAAGCCCCACCATCCAAGCGGACATAGGGTTACACAAACTTAGAGGGCCCCTCGCGGGCTCGAATCGCTCGCCGCGCTTCGGGCACGGCCTCGCTGCGCTCGGCTCTTTTATATTCTAACTCTATGTCCACTTGGCTGGTGGGGCTTGAAAGTGGACTTACGGCGCAGGCGCCGTTCATCTTCGGCAATTTTCGGAATCTGGGTGTCATGTGTACTGCGCATGCGCAGTACACAGCGGACAGCAAATGATAGTACAGGGGCACTCATGCAGACAAGCAGCCTGGCTGTGTGTGGCTTGGCCCTGCCCCCCGTTCCCTCCTCACAGGAGCCAAGAGCAGAGAGGGGCTGCCGGCAGGGACAGCGATGGATCCAGAGTGATGTCAGGTAAGTGTTGAAGGGAGATTCAAGCGATTTTCTTTTCTGCAACCCGTGGTTGCAGGAAGAAAAAAAAATGCATCATCTATGGCCTGCACTGCCCAAGAACACAAGTATGCCTAGGACACAGGATAGCTCGAAATTTCTGAAAAGAGCTACAGGGTTTTTTTTTTTTCCCACTTAAAAGATATAACAAAAATGCTTCCAAATGTTTAATAAACAGACCAAAAGAGCGCAAACAGGAGAAGTTCATGGTTCGGCTTTACATACACTTTAATCCAACAACAAGGTACTAAAGGACTCCTTCAGGAGTCTCCAAAATATTTCCCCATACAACAGATGTTGGAGCCTCAATGGTGATCGATGTACCCTCCTTCACATCTTCTGAAATGCCTCCTACAGGCCCCATTCGGGATGCAACTATGCAATTCTCTGATATCACCACCCCAAAATCATCTTCATCTCTAGGAAGCCAGAAGCACCACTACTGCACCTTACATATTTGTCTAGGGGTAGATACAGAAGGTCACTATAAAGGATGTGAGAATAAGGGCGAGTGTCATTTTCTGTGAAAAAATTCTCAAAATACAAAGCTTCTGTGAATAGACAGGTACAAGGGAGAGGGGCAGCAGTTGCATCCTCAGTCAGAGCTTTAGAAGTACAGAGATAGTTTTAAATAGAACTCAGTTTAAGTCAGCAAAGTAAAAGTGCTGAAATTCATTTAGTACTTCTTGAAACATGGTGCTATTAGGTACAATTTGACCAAGACCTAGCTCAGACTTTGGATGCCTCCCTGTGATGGCCCCATGGATATAGACTGGAAAAAAAAGGTTTCATAATCTCCCTTGTTTAGTTTATTTTCAAACCCAATGCAACTTTCTCTTAACGTTTCTGTAGATTTATTCAACTTGGTTTTGTACATGCACTCATCATCTACGTGGTTAACCTAGGAGTTTGTGGAAAAGCCAATAACTGATGTAAAATACACCAAAATGCACATTAAAAACATAACATATAACAAATATAGCATGTTTAAAAATGTGACTCCTTTCCTTTATGATGTGTTCATGACAGATTGTCAGAATATTTTTAGGATGAATGGCATCGGCACTTCTTTGTAAAAAAAAAAAAAAAAAAAAAACTCATTCATTAGCCCTGGTTCACATTGGTACGACTTGACATGTCAAATCGGTGGCAATTGCACGGTCCTAATCGGTGCGACGCTGCATTCACGGCGCCACACCGATTTCAAAAAGTAGTTTCTGTACTACTTTTTGCGAATTTGGGCTGCAATTTACATTGACATCTGTGCAGAAACCTGCACAGATGTCCATGAAATCGCGCCTGAAATCAGGACTGCCATGCAGGAGTGAAATCGTGCGAGTTCAGCTGAACACGCACGGCTTCATTCCCGCAACTCAGTGTGAACCTGGGCCAAAGTGAAAAAAAACTAGGTGCTGTAGATGACATCTAAATGGATACTAAATACTGAACTGGACTTGCTAATTGCAACAAACTGAAAATGTTATATCTTTTCCATTACATTTCTCCCACTCACATGGATTTGTGGCCTTTGTAGCTAATACAATATTCAGCTTGATGCGCTATACAAAGCGGCATACTTTAACAAGCCTAAAAGCCTCATTCACACACCAACCTTCACATACATCATTATGGCTTAGTATTTCAGCAGACATCATTTTTGTATGTGCCTAAGGAAATGTGTCTTACTGCAGTGTATGACAGCCTGTACTCATCTAAAAGACAAAACGGGGAACTTTTATGTACCCACCCAACTGAACATAGCCTGAACACTGGGCATCTAAGAACTCTAAGGTATTTTTCAGGCACTTGGTCACCTACATTTTCCATGTAATACATTCTACATAAGTGATAAAGTAAAACTATTACCTTTGCATAATTCTTTGCGTTTAGGTATGTTAACAGGTCTCGCACAGGTGCAGAAAAAGTAAACTCTGCAGAAATTTCCAAGTCCTGAAAAAGCATAGAATTTAGAAAGGATAACTCAATACAAAACCAGCAAAGTATAAAATTGTATTGTTTTAGACAAAACCAAAAACATTTTGTTTTGACATTAATCCATTTAATACTGAAACCTGCCCTGATTACAGTGAATGCAGAACTGCAATAGAGGAGTTAAAATCTGGTTAGTGTATGACTTTTCATTTGGAGTACTCCTTTTAGAGTGCTGTTGTATTGGGGATGATTTTAAAAAGGAATCGTATGCACTTTCCACAATAACAAAATCGGCAAGACCTGGGACCCTTGGTAAATACAATGCCTTGAAAAAGTATCCATACCCCTTGTTGCAACCAAAAACGTAAATGTATTTTATTGGGATTTTATGTGATAGACCAACACAAAAAAGGGACACAATTGTGAAGTGGAAGGAAAATGATAAATGGTTTTCAATTTTTTTTTACAAATAAATATCTGCAAAGTGTGGCGTGTGTTTGTATTCAGCACCCTGTACCCCTAATTAAAATCTAGTGGAACCATTTGCCTTGAGAAGTCACCCAATTAGTAAATAGAGGCCAACTGTGTGTAATTTAATCTCAGTATAAATAAAGCTGTTCTGTGAAGCCCTCCTGTGAAGTTACCACGAGCCAATCACCACCCAGCTGCAGTAGGGTGATGATAAAATGTACATCACAGGGAAATTTTTCCTACAATTGTGTTATGTAGTTACATGTTTTTCTATGTCATTGAGATGATTTTAAACTTTGTACAATAAAATGTATATTTTATTTCAATAGTACCGTCAAAGTCCTTTAAATTAGTGTTCAGGGTTCTTTTTGTGCATTATATAATAAGGATGTGGTACTGGACAAATACTATATGCATTTAGTAGAGGGATCGCCCTAGTGGCCCCCTCCTCCCAAATCAGGGACAAAGTTGTGGAGAGGTTTAAAGCAGAGTTAGGTTATAAGAAAAAAAATATCCCAAGCATTGTTCAATACATCATCCAAAAATGGAAAGAGTATGGCACAACTGGAAACCTACCAGAGAAGCAGCCAAGAGGCCCATGGAAACTCTGGAGGAGCTGCAGAGATCCCCAGCTCAGGTGGGAGAATCTGTCCACAGAACAACTCCACAAATCTGGCCTTTTTGGAAGAGTAGCAAGAAGAGAGCCATTGTTGAAAGAAAGCCAAAAGATGCCCTGTTTGCAGTTTGTGAGAAGCCATGTGGGGGAAACAGCAAACATGTGGAAGAAGGTGCTCTGTTCAGATGAGACCAAAATTTTACTTTTTGGCCTAAAAGCAAAACACTACGTGTGGCGAAAAAATAACACTGTCCATCACCCGTGAAACATGGTGGTGGCAGCATCATGTTGTGGGGATGCTTTTTTCAGCAGGGACAGGGAAGCTGGTCAGAGTTGATGGGAAGATAGATGGAGCCAAATACAGGGCAATCTTAGAAGAAAGCCTGTTAGAGTCTGCAAAAGACTTGAGACTGGGGCTGAGGTTCACCTTCCAGCAGGACAAAGACCCTAAACATACAGCCAGAGCTACAATGGAAAGGTTTAGATCAAAGCATATTCATGTGTTAGAATGGCCCAGTCATAGTCCAGACCTAAATCCAATTGAGAATCTGTGGCAAGACTTGAAAATTGCTGTTCACCGACTCTCCATCTAATCTGACAGAGCTTGAGCTATTTTGCAAAGAATGGGCAAAAATTTTACTCTCAAAATGTGCAAAACTGATAGAGATATACCCAAAAAGACTTGCCGTTGTAATTGCAGCGAAAGGTGGTTCTACAAAGTATTGGCTCAGGGGGGATGAATACAAATGCACGCCACACTTTTCACATATTTGTAAAAAAAAAAAATTAAAAAACATGTATCATTTTCCTTCCACTTTTGCCACTTCGTGTTGGTCTATCACATAAAACCCCAATAAAATACATTTACACTTTTGCTTGTAACAAAACGTTGAAAATTTCAAGGGGTATGGATACTTTTTCAAGGCACTGTACACATGTCCTGCTGAGACCTAGGTGGAACTCTTCCTCAACCATAGTAATTCCCCTTTCTCCCTCTTCCTTCTGATCTTAATTTTTCACCTACCTTTCTGTGTTTGTTTTACATTACGTTTTTTGCAAACTACAGTAGGGACAGTAGCACTCAATGATAACATTACCATTCCAGCTTCTGACAGGTCCTGTTCAGCTATTGTTTGGACTACTACTGTATGATATGAAGTCAGCATACATTGGTGATTATGCAGTACTTGTTAGGTGCTCTATGTGAGCTAGAACCATCTATGATTAATATAAATCCTATTTATTCAGTATTTGTAATGGCCACTTGATATGGTGCAATCTTTCTTTTTTGTACTGCTAGAAAATTATGAATTTAATAAACAGATTGAAATATAAAAAGGAGTAGGAGCTGTTCACTTAGCTAAGCAAATATTCACTTTGAAATGTGAATCACAATAAATAAGGCAAATCTGTGTTTACTTTGCATACCCAATCATGTGCAAAGGAAATAAACAGGATAGGGCATGATTAGAGAATTTAGGTGAACACCATCTTTTTTTTTTTTTTTTTTTTTCATAACCTCAGTGAACCTTACCTTTTCTAGGTAGGGAAAAAAAATAAAAAAGGAAAAAATAAAAAGGAGTTCACCTTAAAAAAAAATTAAATAAAAAAAAGCTAATTTTTTTTGCAGGTAAAAACTACTATATATATATATATATATATATATATATATATATATTTTTTTTTTTAAGGAGCCTGGAAATCATTGCACCAGCAATCAGCAGATTGTGGGTGCCATGCAGGACTCCTGCAGACTGAGTGGAAGATGTCTGCCCATACATCGTACACATCATTTCACACTGACAGGAAGACTCAATGAACTACCAGAGCGTTCAACAGTGCCATGGTAGTTCATTGAGAACTACAAGCAGACATCCACAAAAGTAGGCCGGTACTTGTAGTCAGTTCATTCACAGAATTCTGTGCATGACACAGTCACATGGGTGAAAACCCACATGGCCACGCTCTTTTCAAAAAGTGACATCTTTTATAGGGAACTTCTCCACATACTACTGTCACATGGAGTGAGGAGATCAGCGGGTGGCTGCAGCAGTGGGAACCTGTTCGGTGTTCCACCTTAAAAAAAGGTGCAACATGTACCATGTTCCCAAAAGGTGAAAAAAACTTTGTACAATAAAAGGGTGAAAATATACAAACTGATTCTGCCCCCAATTCAACTACACAACTGAATGGTCAGTCTATTTAAGACTACCCTTGTTGCAATAAAAGCTTGATGTTGAAAGTGATCATGGTTGATATTTTCCTAACCTGAATGCAATTAAGCCAATCTTCCCTTCTGCTGAACTAGCGGAACGAAGGCAGGTATTAACCCATAGGATCGCCAATGCTGTAATTACTCAACAATAATAAAATAGGGCTCACAATGTAGTTAACAAGATATGGTGTTTATTTTATAGGTTGTCTAAAAATTTAAATTATACTGCCACCATTTGCAGTTTCTGCTGAGCCCAATTAGGAACTAACAGTTCAAAAAACAAACAAAAACACAACATCTGAAATCAAATACATGCAATACCTTTCTTAACATCTTCGCAAAACCAAGTGCTTTCGATGCTCTTTCTCTAGCTTCATGGAAAAGTTCCTTCAATGCTCTACTGGTTTCAATAACTGATCTCCTGTGGAAGTTGCACATAAAAATTAGGGCTCTTGCATTAAAACTCAACTCCAGTCTTACCCTTTAGGCCCCTTCTGGACTCTGTTCTGATCATCGGGAGATCTTCTCACATATCCCCTGTTAATCAGAGCAGAGCAGACAGATGGCAGGTCTGAGTTCGCTCTGCAGAAACTGGGTGGACACGGACCTGTCATCTGCCCACTATGCTCTATGGTGTAGACAGAAATTGGTGACTACCCCCTTTTTTTTTTGAGCGGACTGAAATCGGACCTGGAGGCAAGTGGGTGTAAAAGGGAAACACATCAAAATTATACCCACCTGTCCATAGGTGTGAATAGACCAACCGATCATATCCACCTGAAAACTGACAGGTAGACCTGATCAGATCTCCTGTGTGAAAAAGCTTTCACAGATGAACAGACTCCTCCCCTGCACTGAACAGGCTCATTCCAATTTCACTGCATACGGAGAGCTTTTGTAAGTGTAGTTGCAGCAGATCGAGTCTACCTCATTTCCTAGCTGGAAGAAGTCCAGCATCATCCAATTCTTTCCTCCATAAGCCTTATGGCATCTTATACACTCCTTTTATTCACTGGCTCACATACTCAGCATCACATGTGGGTATTACACAGGGAAGCCTTTATGCAACTGCAGTCAAACTAGGAAAGCCCACTCATCCAGACTGAAATTCACCCATAAAGGCATTTTGAGATTATGCAAAACTCCTTCAAAGAGCCAACCCAGGGTTGAGAGCTCTTGAGAAAATGACTTGGATAGGATGCTGTTGTATTTTCAGTGAGCTACAGCACCCTGCTGGTCCCTTCTACTAGCCACGATCTACCTGATTGCATAAAGAAGCATTGAGACCCAGCGATACTTTATTTTAGTCCCAATAATGGTATGCAATAAAAAGATGTAAAATTGTAATTTGTTTGAAGGGGACAAAAAAGGCAAAATATAGAAACTGATTAAAACTTTAGTTTTAAAAGTGCAGAGATGTGCTGCATATATATTTTGCATTTCCCCACATTTTATCTCATGCTACATGTACAGAAAAACACTTTTTGATCCTGCCAGAAAGCCAGTGGGCCCCTTAAAGTCCTGTACACTCCGCTGCACTAAAATTTCAAGCAACGTTACTAGCCCTGCTCACCACTGTTAACTATAGACAGGGCTGCCGATCAGTGTTGGTCATCTTACTTTAAAAAAGTAATTAGTTACATTACAAATTACTTCTCCCAAAAAAGTAATTGAGTTAGTAACTCAGTTACTACATTGGAAAAGTAATTAGTTACTCAGCAAAGTAACTGACTTTTTTTTTTAATATTCTTAGGGGCGGGTCTAGTATTACTGTAAGCAAGGGGCGCGTTCCCCCCTGCACGTCTATTTCCCCCCCAACACATATCTGTTCCCCCTCTGTACCCCACTATACATCTGCCCCCCCCCCCCCCACACACACACACATATCTGTTCCCCCTCTGTACCCCACTACACGTCTGTCCCCCCCCCCCCACACATATATCTGTTCCCCCCCAAACTCACGGATCGGATCGTTGCAGAGTCACGGATCGGATCATTTTTCGGATCAGCAAATAATAATTGAATTTGCAAAAACCTTTGAAAACTCCACCACCATAAAGCCCCCACTGTAATATCCACATCATCTCCCCAACTGTAATATTGTCTGGGTATCGCCGAGTATGGCTGGGTATCGCCGAGTGTTGCGGGGTATGGCGGGGTGTTGCAGGGTGTTGCAGAGTATTGCACAGTATTGGCAGGGTGTTGCAGAGTATTGCACAGTATTGGCAGGGTGTTGCAGAGTATTGCACAGTATTGGCAGGGTGTTGCAGAGTATTGCACAGTATTGGCAGGGTGTTGCAGAGTATTGCACAGTATTGGCAGGGTGTTGCAGAGTATTGCACAGTATTGGCAGGGTGTTGCAGAGTATTGCGCTGTATTGGCAGGGTGTTGCAGAGTATTGCGCAGTATTGGCAGGGTGTTGCAGAGTATTGCGCGGTTTTGGCAGGGTGTTGCAGAGTATTGGCAGGGTGTTGCAGAGTATTGCGCAGTATTGGCAGGGTGTTGCAGAGTATTGCGCAGTATTGGCAGGGTGTTGCAGAGTATTGCGCAGTATTGGCAGGGTGTTGCAGAGTATTGCGCAGTATTGGCAGGGTGTTGCAGAGTATTGCGCAGTATTGGCAGGGTGTTGCAGAGTATTGGCAGGGTGTTGCAGAGTATTGCGCAGTATTGGCAGGGTGTTGTAGAGTATTGCGCAGTATTGGCAGGGTGTTGCAGAGTATTGCGCAGTATTGGCAGGGTGTTGCAGAGTATTGCGCGATTTTGGCAGGGTGTTGCAGAGTATTGGCAGGGTGTTGCAGAGTATTGCGCAGTATTGGCAGGGTGTTGCAGAGTATTGGCAGGGTGTTGCAGAGTATTGCGCAGTATTGGCAGGGTGTTGCAGAGTATTGCGCAGTATTGGCAGGGTGTTGCAGAGTATTGCGCAGTATTGGCAGGGTGTTGCAGAGTATTGCGCAGTATTGGCAGGGTGTTGCAGAGTATTGGCAGGGTGTTGCAGAGTATTGCGCAGTATTGGCAGGGTGTTGCAGAGTATTGCGCGATTTTGGCAGGGTGTTGCAGAGTATTGGCAGGGTGTTGCAGAGTATTGCGCAGTATTGGCAGGGTGTTGCAGAGTATTGGCAGGGTGTTGCAGAGTATTGCGCAGTATTGGCAGGGTGTTGCAGAGTATTGCGCAGTATTGGCAGGGTGTTGCAGAGTATTGCGCAGTATTGGCAGGGTGTTGCAGAGTATTGCGCAGTATTGGCAGGGTGTTGCAGAGTATTGGCAGGGTGTTGCAGAGTATTGCGCAGTATTGGCAGGGTGTTGTAGAGTATTGCGCAGTATTGGCAGGGTGTTGCAGAGTATTGCGCAGTATTGGCAGGGTGTTGCAGAGTATTGCGCGATTTTGGCAGGGTGTTGCAGAGTATTGGCAGGTTGTTGCAGAGTATTGCGCAGTATTGGCAGGGTGTTGCAGAGTATTGCGCAGTATTGGCAGGGTGTTGCAGAGTATTGCGCAGTATTGGCAGGGTGTTGCAGAGTATTGCGCAGTATTGGCAGGGTGTTGCAGAGTATTGCGCAGTATTGGCAGGGTGTTGCAGAGTATTGCGCAGTATTGGCAGGGTGTTGCAGAGTATTGCGCTGTATTGGCAGGGTGTTGCAGAGTATTGCGCTGTATTGGCAGGGTGTTGCAGAGTATTGCGCTGTATTGGCAGGGTGTTGCAGAGTATTGCGCTGTATTGGCAGGGTGTTGCAGAGTATTGCGCTGTATTGGCAGGGTGTTGCAGAGTATTGCGCAGTATTAGCAGGGTGTTGCAGAGTAGTGGCAGGGTATGGAGGGATGGCTGCTGCCATCCGATCTCTCCCCTCCACTGTACAGATCTGTACACAGAGGGGAGACCAGCGTCATCTTGACGCCGGTTTGTTTACAAAGTGATCGCTCCGTCATTTGACGGAGCAATCACATTGTAAACGGCCGATGGGTGCACCAAGATGGGCGCCGCTCCGGAGCTAGGCCGGAGCGGCGGCCATCTTGGTGCACCCGTCGGCCGCCGCTCCGGAGCTAGGCCGAAGCCTTTCCTAAGGCCGAGGCCGCGGACGGCTCCGCGATCGCGGCGGGTAATTGCGGTAACGCCGCCCCAGTAATGGGAACAGCGTTACCGCGAGGGGAAGAGTAATCAGTTAGATTACTCGTTACCCTCTAAAGTAACGGCGTTACGTAACGCCGTTTACTTTAACGGCGTTAGTGCCATCACTGCTGCCGATAAGGGAGTAGCACTGGTACTGGGCAGCATGGAGACCAGATGTGGGCAGGAGAGGGGGTGATCAGTGTGGCAGGGGGACATGTACAGAAAACAATCCCTGGTGTGCATCTCCCTGCAGTAGCGGAAAGCTGGCTGCTCCTCTTCTCCCTCCGGCTAAGCTTTCAGTTTCTGCAGGGAGACACACACAGGGGGTCAGTTCCTGTAATTGTCCCCCACACACCAATCACACTGTCAAAGATTAGGATTTTCCTGCTGCCCAGGCCCCCCTCTGCTTTCTATGACTGCTTTCTTTATGGGCACCTTCAAATTCTAGCCTGCCCCCTGCTTCCCCTCTACCCCCAAAGTTGGGTAGATGTTGATGGACCAGGTTGGATTTTTTTTTTGTTGCAGAGAGTAACTTATAAAATATAGTGAATCGCAACCCATGTACAACTGTAACTTTAATTTAATGTAATCTCTTTGATCAAGCACAAATGAAGCCACAAGCAATGTCTTCTCATATACGAAAAAATATACTCTTGACTTTTTACACCCAATATGGTATTTTTATGAACCCCTTGCACATAAGGTGTCATGTTCATGTACCCATTATGCATAAGATCATTTACTTATGTTTCCCTTTCAAATGTATGTACCGACATTGTGCAGTTATTATTGGGAGGCAGCCATGACTGATAAGCAGCCCAACTCAAGTAGCAAAATAACTATTTATCCATTAAAACTCCTTTCTTATAATTTTAGGGTTAGGTTCTCGTATGCGGTACTATAAAACAGCAACAAGAAATTTGTTGTCAAGCTGTGCACACTATGCCAAACATTGGTGTATTAACTAAGCAAAAACACATTTAACTTTTGCCTTCCCACTACAGGCATCATCTGTTTCTACCCATTTTAATACCTCATGCACACTGGGTGCCAGAAATGCCACTTTTACACACCCCTTCATGTTAGCCTATGTGTTCATGCACACATAGGCATCTAAAGGTGTATTAGAAGAGGAGAGTTTAGAGGCTAAAATAAAAACCCCATCACTTGGGCATTCAGGAGATGAACGTTTTGGCAGAAAAAAGTCAGATGTACTTAAATGCATCTACACACTAGGCGTGTTTAGCGCTTGAGCATTCATTCATTTCAATGGCCAGAATAAAAAGGATATTCTGACCAATGGAATAAATGAACATCCTAAATGCTTGAGATTAGGTTTGTCCCGATACCGATACTAGTATCGGTACCGATACCGAGCATTTTTGCAAGTACTTGTACTCGCACAAATGCTCCCAATGTCAGATCCGATACCTGGGAGAGATAAATAAAGCGACCCGGCGCAACCGGAAGTCAGAAGGCGGAACAGTGGAAGTGACGCTCTGTGTCGACGTCGGTGGTTGGACATCCCTACACCCATCTTGGTACACCCTGCACTCGGGCCGCAGTAAGCCAGTAGAGGACATCTTGTTACACCCAGCCCATATAGTTCAGACTGGGTGTAACAAGATGGCCACTGCTGCTTTTATGCAGCCGAGTGTAAGGAGTACCAAGGTGGGCCGTCGCAGGCAGCCTTTTCTCATGGCATTTCAGTGCCTGCCCATCAGTGCTCATAAATGCCACCTATGATTTCCCAATGTCCATAAGTGCCGCTCATCAGTGCCAGCCATCTGTCAGCGCCACTTATCAATGCCATTTATCAGTGCCAGCGCCACTTATCAATGCCATTTATCAGTGCCAGCGCCACTTATTAATGCCATCTATCAGTGCCAGCCATCTATCAGTGCCAGCCATCAGCGCCATCTGTCAGTGCCCGCCATCAGTGCCATCTGTCAGTGCCCACCATCAGTCAGTGCTGCATGTCAGTGCCACCTAATCTGTATTGTGCTTTGAAAACGGTCACATGACATAAAAAAAAAAAAGTATTGGTAATCGGTATCGGCGAGTACTTGAAAAAAAAGTATTGGTACTTGTACTCGGTCTTAACAAAGTGGTAATCGGGACAACCCTACTTGAGAAGCTTAAACACGTTTGCAAAATGCTGCTTTTTTACGCTTTTTTTCCTCCTACTAGGGGAAAATGAGTTCAGTGTGCATACGACTTGACATTAACACTTAACGGGTAATTGTGGCTGTGCAGAAACATCAGTAAATATACTTGGTTTAAAGCCTATCTCCAGGGAGAGGAAAGATCCTTCATGCATGGGGTAAATGCTCGTTTAGGTGTAAGGTGCTGCAAAAAGTGTTTTTACTTACCTGACCTTCCACTACTCTTGCAGCTGGCTCCTCTATTCCCCTACGATCTGGCAGTGGACAGTTTCTTGGCATCCTCACAATGCAGGTCTATGGGTCTGCATTGTACTTGATGACGATAGAGGCCCTACGACCACCAGGGAATAGGCCAAAAAAGGTCTCACAATCTAGAGGGAACTTGTGGAGCAGAAGATCGGGTAACTAAAATGGATTTTTGCACCCCCTTTAGACCTAAACAAGCATTTAAACCCTTGCAGTGTGGAGAGAATTTTTCTTTCCCTGAGAGCTTACTTTCTCCTGTTCAGCTTTAAGGCTTTTAACCACTTGCTTACTGGGCACTTAAACCCCCTCCTGCCCATACCAATTTTCCACTTTCAGCGCTGGCGCACTTTGAATGACAATTGCACGGTCATACAACACTGTACCCAAATGACATTTTTATAATTTCTTTCACACAAATAGAGCTTTCTTTTGGTGGTACTTAATCACAGCTGGGGTTTTTATTTTTTGTTAAACAAAAAAAAAAACAACATGTTCCAAAGTTTGTTATAAAATTTTGCAAACAGGTAATTTTTCTCCTTCATAGATATGTGCTGATGAGGCGGCACTGATAGGCAGTACTGATAGGGACAGATAAGATGGCACTGATCGGTACCACTGATAGGTGGGACCGATTTGCACTGGTAGGTGACACTGATGGGCAGCACTGTTGATGAGGCACCAATTGTGGGCACTGATAGGTGGCACGGTGGGCACTGGTGGGTGGCGCTGGTAGACGGCACTGTTGTGCACTGGCAGGTGGCACAGATGAGCTTGGGGCCTAGATCGGGACCGATGTCCCTATCACAGCTGCCGGTGATTGGCTTTTTTTTCTCCTCACGCTCTCAGCGCGAGGAGAAAAAATTGCCGACTACCGACTCTGTTTACATCACATGATCAGCTGTTGGGTTCGACCCCTTACGCCGATCTGTGATTCAGCGAGTTTCAGACTGGCTGATCACAGAGCGTGCCGCGTGTGCCCTGCAGGGGGTACGCAGGCCGCTCGGGCAGGGGAGGACGTCAATAGACATACTCCCGGCAAAGCAGGTCCGCGCTGTAGCCGTCATTCGGCTATAGCGCGTATCTGAACAAGTTATACCACATGACTTCTTTACCAGAGCAGCACAGTCATGTGAGAAAAACCTACATATAGAAATCAGATCTTCAGTGTTCTTTCTAAACACACAAAATAATATTTGTTGGTAAGCATCCCTAAAACTGCAGAATACAAATGAGCAAGCCAACAGATAATTAAATCCTTTGAAAAATATCCACATTCATACAAACAAAAGCAAAGGCTGTCATTACCATAGAAACAAATGTGTTGCTGCCTTATTAGGGCAATAGCGTAATGTATTATATAAGGAAAACTCTTCAGGCCAGGATTACCTTATTTCATCAGAGACACTGCTATCATCTGTACTGGCCCAGAATTCGTCACAGCTGTTCTTTAGGCCAGAGTCCAGAAACTTCCCAGTGGATTTCAGCAGCATTCCTGCAATATCGCTAGAACAGAAATGTTCAAATGACAGTCTGCTCATGCAAGATCATATCCTAACTATATTTATTAAAACATTTTAAATCGGCAAATGATGTCTGGAACTATTCAAATATTAATTAAGCAACATCTACATTGTTAGAAGATGCGTCTCAGATTTTCTCTGCAGAGGGCTCCTCAAAATAACCATACTACACTTGTTCAAGGTGCTTCGAACCCCAAAGTGAAGAAATATTCAAATGATGATGTCCAGTTGATGAGTGGATTACTACTATAAAAAAGGCAGTTGGTGCCCTGCTCTGCTTTAAGCAGTTCCTTTAGATTTGTGAACATTAACAATAGTCCCAATCTCAGACTGTTCAACATGTAATTTCTGCTAAATACGGTTACTGGCACCTGAAGATGTCTTGCTGACACAACCGCCGAGCCCACTTCAGACCTGTTTTTATCATATACCAGTCTGTTGTGGACCTTATATAATGTCCTTTGCTGGTTATTCATTTTCTCTCTTTGTAGTGAAAAAGAAAAACGTAATAAAAAAAAAAAAATAAAAAAAAAAGGCATTTGCTTTTCACATTCGCTTTTGTGTAGCGGAGGTGCACAGGTTTTGGAAATTGCAAATCTTCAGATAGTGTTTTTAAGTACATAATTTTATATTGCAATGCACAGGATGCCAAGCAGACTACAGGGCTGGAGTTCCGGACATCCAATACTAGTATTCCAGAGGATTATATAGTGTGTATTGAAAGCCTTTTAACACCCCAAAACAAAAAATTTATAAAAAAGGTGGTTGGAAAACTTGACTAAACCTCCAACGCGTTTCAGAGTCATCAAACCTCCTTTTTAAAGCAATATCTGGATGAGAATAATACGCAGCCAGTAGTGGAATAAAAACTGGTGAAGAATAGTAGGAATCAAGGGAGGGAGAGGGAGAGAGAGAAAATCACCGCTCCAGGTAGGTCAAGCGACAGTGGAAAACCTCCTCATCTGCTTGGAAGGCCAGGTGCCGGCAATGCATATATGGCAATGCATATAGCAATCAAAAACAGGAAGAACAATAATATGGACAGCCGCACTCAAAAATACAAGCCACAGCAGGAACAGACAGGAGCTTGCTCCTGTCTGTTCCTGCCGTGGCTTGTATTTTTGTTCACAAGAATTTTTGAATAAAAAGGCAAAAAAACATTTTTTTGAGTGCGGCTGTCCAGATCTTCTTCCTGTTTTTGATAAGAATAGTAGGAACCAGTCAACAGAGGCAAGGGGATGGACGAAGCAGAAAGGAATAGATGGCCTCCTTGAACAGCAGGGTGATTCAAAAAGACATACACTGGGATCACCTAAAATAGAGGACCCATAAGTTTGCTAGTAGTATCTCAGCAACCCCTGTGAAACTTGTGTTTCAGGGGTTGTTTGTCCAATGGCCATCTGTGTGGAGGATTGTGAGCCACATAACACATGCATTCAGAATAACCGCTGCATGCAGATATTCCCCAAATTAAGCTGGTAAGATGGAAAAAGTAACGCTTGCCGCACTCTGCTTTGAGTCCGGTCTCACTACAGTAGAGTGCGGCAATAGTTACTTCTTTCATCTTACCAGCTTCATTTGGGGAATATCTGCATGCAGCGGTTATTCTGAATGACGCGATACATGGCTCACAATCCTCCACACAGATGGCCATTGAACAGACAACCCCTGAGATACAAGTTTCACAGGGGTTGCTGAGATACTACTAGCAAACTTTTGGGTCCTCTATTTTAGGTGATCCCAGTGTATGTCTTTTTGAATCACCCTGCTGTTCAAGGAGGCCATCTATTCCTTTCTGCTTCGTCCATCCCCTTGCCTCTGTTTGACTGGTTCCTACTATTCTTACCCGTTTTTATTCCACTACTGGCTGCGTATCATTCTCATTACAATATTACCTCATGTACAACAATTGCTAAAGTTTCCCTGAAAAAGGCGTTTCAAGGACACGTTGGCGATTTGGTTTATGCAACAACTTTAGTTCATGACAGTCCAGATGTTTTGTATCTGTTTTGTGGTATAATATATCATTCTTATGCTATGTATGTACATGGTTTTAAAAAAAATTTGATACCAATTAAGTATTGCACTATTAATGTTTTATACGTTTGTACACTTATTGAGCCTATAAAAGTCTGTGGTCAGTAGGGGCTGTCTCCATCTATCCTCTATAGTGTGTACTTGTCTCAATACAGAGTACTAAGTGTTATTTTTGTCTGCTGCCTCGTTCCTGTGTTATCTGCAAGATTTATTTCTGACAAGTTCACCTGACAGCAAAAAGGTGACAGGGGAGGGATCTCCAGCACACAGCCTCTGACTGACAGCCTCAGCTCGGTTCCTGTGTGCTGTGTGAAGGGGGATGTGTGCTTTCCCTCCAATCAGCTCTCACTGAGCTCTGCAGAGTAACTTGAGCGTCGCTCCCTTTGCTTTCTGAAAGCTCAGACAAGATATAGAAGTTCTGGACTTTGAACAGCTGCAGAAAATAGTGCTGCAGATAAACAGGTACAACTTATGTAGGAGGATTGGTTTAATCTCTGTGTATCACCTTAGGCTAGTGATTTCACTGGGTATATGGAAAGGTTTACAACCACTTTGTGGTGACTGTTTTTTTTAATTTTTTAGGCTTTTTTCCTCAATTTTTACTGGGTGTTCCAGCCAGCGATTCTGTTATTTTCAACTTACTTTAACAGGCCAAACGGTTTAGATATAGTAGTAGTTAGAGAGCTGACACAAACCATTCAACACTAACAGGGGTCCTTACAATGGTAAACTTTTTATTTTTGGGACAAGAGTTTTACATAAATAACAGTTGCTGTAACTGCTTATAAAGTGTTAGCTGGCGTTCAGCTTCAATGTGTAATAAATCTGCTAGTCCAACACTCTCCTTCCCCCAGACTAAAAATGCCCCTGATCAAACATGTCTGCTTTACTACTTTTTTGTACAAAAAATGGCAACCACCCCAACCTATAACTGGCATTTGCAGCAAGGTGCACATGGAAGGGCAATGCACATTGCAAACAAGTAAAAAATTTGCCAGCACACTTAGGCTTCATGTACACGGGACGTTTCTCAACCTCTCCTGAACGCTGGAACATCACAGCTAGTAATCCATGTTTAAAAACGTGTGTTTAGCAGCATTTACAAGCCGCCTTTGCGTTCAGAAGTGTTTACTAAAGATCACCTCAGGAGACCCTCCCAAATGATTAGATAACCATTTCAGCCATTCTGAGAGAGAACAGTGCGAGTAGCAGCTGAGAAAGCACTGTGCTTGTAGCTAGCTGTTATTTTTGGTTGGTTTGTTACTATGGATCCCATGATGATTATGTGTGAGGAAATGCTCCTGATGTTGCTTTTGCTGAGGCTCCAAAGACGTAGAAAATTGCGTGAGAGGACCAGAGTTTGCTACTGGACACATCCAGTGATGGCTCAACGCACGTCCACAGGATACTTTCTAATATCTATATTCAGCTGCGTAATTACCCAGAGAAATTTTTTTTTTTTTTTTACACGCATGTCAATTGCCACCTTTTACATTCTCTTGGAAAAGGTAAGACCCCGTCAAGTGCGCACAACACATGAGAGATCGATATAGAGTTACAGGCTGGGGAAAGGAAGAGACAATTGTATGACTCATTAGCTAGCTGGTAAACTTTATAACATTTTGGGTCATAAAGAAATGCAAACAGCCAGACATTAGGGTCTCAAGCTCAATGTGGCGGTCATCAGGTTAAATTCTAGATGGGTGAGTGAAATTACGATTCAACTTCAGCGTCAAGTAATGCAAGTTGTGTATTGTACAGCATAATTGGCTGATAAGGGGAATATCACATGGTGTATCAATCTTGCAGGCAGTGATAATTGAGTTTTTGGTGTATTTTTAGCATTTTCCAGGCTCAAAATAAAATGTTTCCCTTTAAATACACTTCTAGACGAAAACGTCCCTAAACGTGTGTAGCCGTGTTTATCGCTTGAAATGCCTCTAAACTCAGCTTTTGAACGCATTTTTTTTGGGTTCCAAAAAAGCCTCTAAACGCAACTGCCTAGAAACTACTAGAAACGACGCTGTGTACATGTACTGATGAGATAACAGAGGAGAGTTCAGGAGCAGTTGAAAAAAAAAAAACGCCCAACTGCTCCTAAATGTCCGTTTACCAGCAGCAGTGTACATGGGATTTTTTTTTATTTATTATTTCTTTATTTTATGGTTGAACTGGATGGACTTGTGTCTTTTTTCAGCCTAGCTAACTATGTAACTATGAGGCCCTACCAACCAGCCTGCAAAACAACTAAATATGCCGGTCTAACAAAAAAAAAAAAAAAAGGGTTTTGTGTGCGCACATTTGCAAATATATAGTTACATGGTTTGTCAGGTTAAAAAAAAAAAAAAAAAAAAAAAAAAAAAAAAAGTCCATTTAGTTCAACCTATAAAAAAGGAAAAAAAAATGTATATGCATATGTATATTATATTATATTTATATATTATATTATATTATATTATATATTATATATATATACACATACACACACACACACACACACACACACACACACACACACACACATATATTACACACATATATACACACACACACACACACACACATCATATAATCCCATACCAAAATGATCATTCTACTCCTGTTCCTAACAAAGAAAATACAGAACTCTATCTCTTGCATGCTAGGGAGGTCAGTTTATAAAAAGAAAAAATGCAACATAAAACATGCTAATACCAAAAAAGTTTTCCAGCCTGAGCTTCTCCTCCTCTTATATAAGGAGTAATTTCTTTGGTGAAATTCCATTCTTCTTCTAGAAGGTTTTTCAGGCTATGGGAAGCTTGAGGTAACTGCTGCAACATCTGGATCCAACTACGCATGTAGTCAAAGTACACCTAATGGAAAAAAATAAATAAAAAAAGACATAACTATTTATGTATGTACATGATTTGCAGGTAAGAAAATGTACTGCAAATATAAAATAATCACTAAGAAACCTTAAGGATCTATTTGTAATCTATACTATATCTTCACATGGTTTTCAACAAAAACAAACATTGCATACACGTTTATCTATTAAAATTCAGAGACAATACAAACAGCCTAAAAGTGTACTTCCATGTTTGCAGTCAAATTTGGGGAAACCCCATTATATATTATATATATATATATATATATATATATATATATATATATATATACACACACATACATACATACACACTGTATATCACACAGAATACCTAAAAAAAAAAAAAAAATTACGTCTTACTTTTTGGGAAGATGGCCACCATAGCAGAGCAATGTCACAGTGTATTTGGCCCCACACAGACTAGGGACACCCTATCCTCATCAACACATAATGCATGAGGCTGGATTCTAATTCTTTAACGTTTTGTTAGGACAGATAGTGTTCAAATCTAGTTTACAGCTAATAATGAGATCAGACAAAACAGTACAGTGAGGGTCAATTACGATACTCTTTAAAGCGGAACTGAAATTCTGCTGTAACAAAGAGCTAGCAGCTTCATCAGGGGGATGTATTAGATGGAGTCTCCTAAAACATTTTAATGTGATTTTTGATAGAGTGGGGAATAGTTAGACCACCTACAGATTTTGCCTACTTTCTGTCCTGGTAAAAACAGATTTACCAGGCAGGAAGTGAGGGAAAATGTGTAACAGTCACATATATAAAATCAAAAACTAATATGAAGCGGCCTTCCTTTGCTCTGCTTGTGAATAAAATATGAATTTATGAGATTTACAAATCACTGAAAAAAAAATGTTATTGCATTCTGGTTTTATGTAAATATTTTACACAGTGTCCCAACTTTTTTGGAACTGGGGTTGTAATAAGTGGGTTGTTCTAATTATATACTCTGGAAAAATGTATTCAAAAACTAGTGTAATTTAATCATAAATGAGTGTCAAAGGGTACTGAATTTTAGTCTCTCAGAAGAATCTACTTGCATCTATTTAACCGATTCGGTGCCATCTGCAGTACATTATTAGGTGCGGGCGGCACGGGCAGGCTGGATCACATACCTGTACATGACCAGCCTGTTCTGGGTTCTGTAACTGCTGTATCCACATTTTTAAACTATAGCTAATAAATAGTATTTTCTGTATTAAGGCATATTGATACATGGGTTATAAAATGTTACATCAGCTGCAGGTGGCAATAAGCTTTATGATGGTTAAATCGGTGTTCTGTCCACCCCTGCAAAAATTAACTTAAAAGTTATAGCGTTTACCACATAGAGGGTAGTTTTATGGCATTTTTATTGTAAATTATTTTCTTTTTTTTTTTTACTAGTAATGGTGACGATCTGCGACTTTATGGCAGACAATTTTGACACATTTTGGGACCATTGGCATTTTTACAGAGATCAGTGTTATAAAAATGCACCGATTACTGTAGAGGGGGGGCAGAGATAAAATAATGGGTGGTACTCTGCTTTAAAGTTCATTAAAGAGAACAAGAGAATAAATCATGAATGTTTCCATCGGCCCATCACTATGACTGATAGTGCTACTGGCCAACAGAAACACGTGGAAAGGGGAAGGGCCAGTACTTAACACTACAGGCTACAGTCAAAACTGGCCAGCAAGAGCAACCCAGGATTTTAGGGTATCCAGGCTGCAGAAGGTCATGCTGCCATGCTTTAGCCTGTCAATACCAACTGTATACTAACACCTAGCACAATGACAAAATGGAAGGGTATTCAAAACTACAGAATTTATTTTTGACATGAATATCTAGCATCAAATTGCAAATGTGTAGTATATTTAGGGTTAAAATCTGGAAGTGCAAAAACTCATAGCTACTTATATCTCATTTACAGTACTTAAGAGTATGTTTGGCCAAAACTTTGCTTTGTATAGAGTGCAGAAAGATTAGAACCCTTGTTGGGTTTTTACTGCTATACAGGACTCCAGGGACCGCTATCCAGGGATTGCTCCTCACTTGCTTTTACAGTGACAATGTTTTTACTGGTCAGAAAATGAGGGAACAGAATTGCTGACAGAACTAAAATTGCCTTTTTGGTTCTTTTCAATAAAATGGAAGGTTTTAACTCTGTCAACTTTTTATTGCAGCCCGTGTTTCTGTTGGAGATCTTCCTTCATATCATGTCTGGAAACAAAACAAAAAAGAACAAAAAAAAAAAAAAACACAGGTACCGCAATAATAAGCAACAAGAGAACTCCCTAGTGGAGTCCAGGGTAGCATTGAAACCCCAAAAGCAGTTCTGATTCTTTCCCACACATTTCAAAATGCAGAGATAGAAAAAAAAGCTTTTGCTGAATTTACACTTTAAAATAAACGAATGAACGCTACATTTTAAATTTGGCAGCTTTGGGTACCTGCACTTTGCTTTACGGATTAAGCCATAATGATTTTTGGGCGTCCAATCCATTTAATCATGTCCTAATGTGCAAATGTTTTAGCTAATGCATGTTATATCAGGGTTGCTGTCAAACAAGCTAAACAAGATTATCTAAAATGAAACAAGCTTCTGCAGTGAGAGGAAAACATATCAGTGAAATGATTTAAGAGTCCAAGATAACAGTGCAAAATCTGCGAGACTGAAGGCAGCTTAACACATTGAGCTTCATTTTTCTACACACTACCACACATTTATGGTGTGAACAGGGCACATAGATAATGATCGTTTTCTATGTGCTCCATTCATACTATACATCTACAGTGGTGTGTAGAAAAATGCAGCTCAATAGATATGGTTGAAATATCTCCCAGTGAGCTAATTTGTTCATAGGTGTGACCCCCGAAAACTCATTCAAGAGTAATCAGATCTCTCCCCCACTTGCTGTTCCCAGGAAGATTATTGGGTCATCTACTCCAGCATTACCTACCACTTCTGCAAATAAAAGTTATATTTCATTATATATAATCAAACAAAGTGTTATATGACAAATCGTTATGGCTGCCAAAGAGTAATAAACCCTGCATTTAGGAGTATCACTGATAACTACCAGGGGTGTTGGCCTCCGTTGTTTTTATTTCTACTCATTAATTAATAGGTGGCTGGAATAATTAAAAAAAAAAGAAAAAATTCTGACAACTACCACAGCCTCAAAAGTGACTGGTTCCTTTCAATTTAAAAAAACATAAAACAAACTGTGCAAAAACACTTACCATTAACATTTTATGTAGATCTTCCTCAAACGCATCAATGTAACAATCAAGCTTTTGAAAGTCATCCAGCACCTCTCTCAACATAAACTGGTAGTATTGCTTCATCAGCAGTCCTCCTTTCAGCACTTCTTTGCACTCCCTTACTAACTATTTTCAGAAACACAATTTTGCATTATTATTCAGCATAATATGGACACAGCATTTTAATTAATTCTAAAGCCATCACTTAAACAGTTATCTAGTCAGTAGTAGATGTGGAGATTAAATTCCCTTGTTTTACACTCAAGACTAACAAGTGTGTGTGTGTGTGTGTGTGTGTGGGGGGGGGGGGGGGGGGGGTGTGGGGGGGATGTGAGTGTGTGTGTGTGTGTGTGTGTGTGGGGGGCCTGTGCGTGTGTGTGTGTGTGTGTGTGTGTGTGTGTGTGTGTGTGTGTGTGTGTGTGTGTGTGTGTTGCTTTGCGCAGATGTGGAGTGAGAGCTTGTTGGTAAAAGAAGACGCATGCAGATATACGGTAGTACAATGGATGTGTGGTGATGAGAGCAGGAGGGAGGCCTGCAAGCATGGAGTGAGATCAGGGGGGAGAAAACTGAATTCAGGAGTGCTGGTGAGAGAAGGGGCATGGAGAGGGTAGGGCGAGTTCAGTGGCCTCCATATCTGCAGTGCCTGTGGCCCTATTCCAGGCTCCTTGCTGTGCCAACGCATGTGTGATTCAAGCCACCATATTTACCACTCTTTATTCTACACCTCTGGATCAGCAGTATGCATGTGCAGCGCCTTCATTTCATGGCAACGGCAATTAAAAAAGCAATATAGCTGCATTATCCCGTGCTTGCACAGTACTACCAATACAGACTGTAGATTACTGCACATGCGTGGGATTTTACCACCAGATTTGACGTCACAATATGGGGTTGGGATTATTCGCAGTAGCGACCTTAGAAATATCACACTACTGCAAATGCGCTGTATACCACTGTCGCACTGTGATGTCAGAAATATGGTGACACTATGGCAGCAAGATCTCAAACATGCGCAGTAGTGGACAATCTGTATTGGCACTACCGGGATCTTGTTGCCATTTTGCCAATGTTAACCTTTAATGTGCATTTCAACGCAAAACTAAGGAAGGAGTAAATATTCCCCTCCACCTAATACCAACCTGTTTAATGCTTAGAAGTGATGGTTCCCCTGCAGGCCTCTGTTCCAATCTCAATTTGAGACACTCATGAATTACATTTAAAAGGACACGGCACAGGACCAAGAAGGCTGGTTCAAATGACGGTAAGTCCATGGCCCTCAGCTCTTCTAGTGACACAGGGTCGCATGAGGGTTCTGAGTTTTGCAGCGGAGTAGATGATTGCTTCAGCAAATCAGGCAAGTAATCTGAACACAATTGGAGGTCGGGAAATTCTGAAGACTAAACCCATATGGAGACAAAAATGTAATTACATTATAAACCTTTCAATAACTGTATTTAGAAGATTGGAATATTATTATTATACACAATTTATATAGCGCCAAACAGTTTACACAGCGCTTTACAATGTAGAGGGGGGGACAGCACAATTACAGTACAATACAGAAGGGACAGGAGGGCCCTGCTCGAAGAGCTTACATTCTAAAGGGAGGGGGTGGTGGTACAAAAGGTAATAGATGCAGGGAATGATTTGATGGGGTTGTGGGATAGGCTTCCCTGACTAAGTGAGTTTTTAGGGATCTCCTAAAGGTGGACAGGTTAGGGGCTGATTGGATATACGAGGGCAGGGAATTCCAGAGGTTGGGAGAGGCTCTGGAGAAGTCCTGAAGACGAGCATGAGAGGAGGTAACAAGGGAGCAAGAGAGCAGGAGGTCCTGGGAGGAGCGGAGGAGATGATTTGGGCGATATCTGCAGAGGAGGTTGGTGATGTAGCTGGGGGCGATGTTGTGGATGGCCTTGTATGTTGTGGTTAGCATTTTGAATTTTATACTGTGGGGTAGGGGAAGCCAGTGAAGGTATAGGCAGAGAGGGGCAGCAGTCACAGATCGGTTAGTGAGGTGT
The DNA here is from genome assembly GCA_028564925.1 of Lithobates sylvaticus. Lineage (NCBI taxonomy): Eukaryota > Metazoa > Chordata > Amphibia > Anura > Ranidae > Lithobates > Lithobates sylvaticus. Next base: position 208,831,550 of record CM053028.1, read on the forward strand.
ATTAGTCTAGCAGCATCATTCATAATAGACTGAAGGGGGATAGCCTGCGTAAGGGTATGCCATTAAAGAGGAAGTAAAGCCTCATATTTTTTTTTTTTTTTTTTTTTTTAAAATGGAACCTGCAAGGCAAAGGCATAATAAGCTAGTATGCATAGCATACTAGCTCATTATGAATAACTTACCTGAGAACAAATCCCCCAAAGCGACCCTCGTCCAAGTCCTCCTCCGCCGCCATCAATCCCGGAGTGACTTCCGGGTCTCGCGGCTCCGGCGCTGTCATTTGCCAGAGCGGCGATGACGTCACTCCCGTGCATGCACACGGGAGCCGCCGAGAGCGGCATATCGCCGTGATCTGCGGCTTTCTCAGTGCGCCTGCACCGCCGCAGACATCGGTGCCTGTCTTTTTGTAAAATATCTCCGTGTAGGTTTAGGGAGGTATTTACTGGACCTACAGGTAAGCCTTAATCTAGGCTTACCTGTAGGCCAAAGTGGTTTGTAAGGGTTTACAACCACTTTAAGAAGAAAGTTGCAGTAGTCAAGGCAGGAAATAATCAAGGAGTGAATAAGTTGCTTTGTGGTGTCAGTCAGGAAGGGTCGAATTCTGGAGATGTTGCGGAAGTTAAGGTGGCAGGATTTAGCCAGTGATTGGATGTGGGGGCTGAAGGAGAGGTCAGAGTCAAGGATTACACCCAGCGCCCTGGCATGTGTGGAGGGACCAAATGATCTTAATGGTAAAGTCATGGGGGGGGGGGGGGGACCAGGAAGTAGGAAATATAACAAGCTCAGTTTTAGAAAGATTGAGTTTGAGAAAGTGGTGTGACATCCATACCGATAAGTAATTTAGTAAGTTTGAGATCCGTGAGAAGGTCGAGGGGAGCGAGTCGAGGGGAGCGAGTCGAGGGGAGCGAGTCGAGGGGAGCGATAGATCTGGGTGTCATCGGCATAGAGGTGGTATTGGTGCAATGGGAAGTTATTAACTGGCCCAGGGAAGAGGTATAGAGCGAGAATAGGAGGGGCCCAAAGACAGAACCTTGGGGTACCCCAACAGAGAGAGGACGAGGAGCAAAGGAGATGGAGTTGTAAGTGACACTATGAATATATGATCAGTTTAATTTCAGTGGCAGCTGATTACAAACAGCTGCCATTGAAATACATGGGCTGTGACTTGTCATGCGACTATGTGTCCAAAGTTGCATGACAAGTCACACAAGTGTGACTGAAGCCTTTACGGATTACACAGCCTGCACCACAACCTTTGAATGGGGAAGAGTCTGATCACGCACAGGCTTCTCTTCCCCATTCACAGATCGTCTCACATGCAGAGTAATCAGTGAAATACTTTTAATCCATAGGAGGAAAGGGCAAGAGGGGGCACATCCCCATCAGATGATCTTTTTTTTTTTTTTTTTTTAATTCCTTTATTTCAAAGTAAATTGCATAACAAAAATAGAACATTTAACATATCCAACATGTTTACGATACAAATGATATGACAGGCAGTTAGAAGATGCGACAGTGGTCAGGCAAGATTAACAAGTCTACTGGGCCTACTTCTTTCCTAAAAAACAGCCTAGAAGGACACAATGTTAAGGTAACATTACAGCGTATAGAGTTGCATAGGCTACTTGATCCACGTTCTTCTCAGCTTATGTGCAGTCGTAGATCCGTTGGATGAAACAAAAACTGGCCTGAGTACGCTGTTACTTTGTTTTATTTTTAAGGGTATAATAGCACGATCAGCTGGACGCCCCACACCTGAGTGACCTCCGGTCACTTTAATTCAGAGGTTTATGCTCTATCTTCCTATGGGCTCTTGTGTGGGTGGTAACTAAAGAAGGGGTAAAGTACTTCTTGTGGGGATGGGGGTGTGGGGGGGGGGGGGGGGTAGAAAGGGAGTTGGGAGGAGCAAAAGAGAAAGGGGTGGAAAAAGGGGGCGGGGGAAGCAAGGTAAGAGGAGGGTGAAGAGAGGAGAGAGAGAGCAGAGTTTGGGAGGGCCTCCAGCGAGGCGGCGGAGTATGTAGAGGAAGGCTGCTGGAGCACACATCTTAAGAGGAAGATGGTGTCCTCTGCCCGGAGGGCAGCGGTAAGGAGGTCTGTCTGTGGGGTCCAGGACTGTGCGCCAGCTCTCGGAGGTATTCCTCTGTGTATATGAAATACTGCCAGGGTCTCCAGGTCTCACGGAAGATCTCCTCCCTATCATACAGAGTGGCCGAAAGGTCCTCCATGTCTCTCAGTTCATTTACTTTAGCGAACCAGAGGGGCCTTGCCGGTGGGTTCTCCGATCTCCAGCACAGCGGGATGCATGCTTTGGCAGCATTCAAGAGCTGCATGGTCAAGGATTTTTTGTATTTTTTAATGGGTCGATCCGTCATATGGAGTAAACAGGCCGCCGGGTTCCCCTCTAAGGAGACGTTGGTCAGGTGTCTGATTGTGTCAGTCACTCCTCGCCAAAAAGGGGTAAGTTTAGGGCAGGACCAGAATATGTGTAACATCGTGCCTGCTTCAGTCCCGCAACGCCAGCAGCGATCTGAGACCTGTGGGAGCATACAGTGTAGGGTTGTGGGTACCCTGTACCAGCGGGTGGTAATTTTATAGCACGTCTCTTGAACTCTGGTGGCGATGGACGCCTTCTGGGCGAAGTGCAGTATCTTTTGTCTTTGTTCACCTGTAAAGTGTGTGTTAAGCTCCTTCTCCCATTTAGTTATGAAAGGGGGTGAAGATCCTCCTATAGATTGGGTTAGAGAAGAGTAAATGAGCGAGAGGCAGTGGCGTTCTGGCTCCCCACGATGGCAAATGTGCTCCAGTTCTGTAAGTGGGCGGGAGATGCCCGGTTTCCGCATGCAGCTGCGCAAGAAATTCCGGAGCTGCATACCGCTCCAAAAGTCTAGAGGGGGGTCCGTCGCGAGTGCCCCTGCTTCCAAGGCGAGTCGGCCGTCCGGTCCTACAAAATCGCACAAGCGTAGTCTGGTGCCCGTTGCCAGGCGTTGGAGAGCGGGGCTCTGTAGGCCCGGGACGAATTCTGGGTTGCCCAGTACTGGCACCATAGGCGAGGGTGTGGGTGACATACTGGAGTGCTTGAAGGCATCCCTTGCCACCAGGAGGGTACTTCCCAACGTGGGGTGTTCCGCCAATTCCCTTGGCAGGGGGGCGGCGATCCATGGTCGACTCCCGAGCGTGCCCTCTGAGTCTTCCCCCTCCATGGTTACCCAGTGTTTTGCCCCGGCATGACAATGCCAGTCCACTACCCTGGTGAGGTGAACCGCTCTATAGTAAGCTTTCATGTCTGGAAGGCCAAGCCCACCGTCACTCTTTGCCCTGTGTAGGAGCTGCAATTTTAAGCGTGGCTTACAGTGAGACCATATAAAGCCCCGAAACATGGCTTCCAATCGTTTGAAGAAGGTTGGAGGTAGACGGATGGGCAGCGCCTGCATTAAATAAAGGACCTTCGGTAATAGGGTCATCTTGAGAGCATTGCAGCGCCCGAACCACGTCAAGGTCAATGTATGCCAGCGCAAGAGGTCGGCCTTAAGACGGTCGAGCATTGGCGCGAAGTTGGCCTCATATAGGCCTTTGGTGTCAGGGGTGATATCCACCCCAAAGTACCGAATGCGGTCTTTTGCCCATTTCAGAGGGAAGGTCTGCTTCAAACGCCGCACTGTGTCATTGCCTACTGTTATGTTCAGGATGGAGGACTTTGTCAGATTAATTTGAAAGAGAGAGGGGGTGCCGTAGATTTGCAGGGATTGAAGCAAGTTGGGGAGTGACGTGAGCGGTTCTGTGACGAAGAAGATTAGGTCATCCGCAAACGCGGCCACCTTGTGGCTTCCTGAGGGTTTGGGATAGCCCACAATGCCTGCATCTGCCCGGATATGACACAGAAGCGGCTCCAATGTAAGGATGAATATTAGTGGCGATAGAGGGCACCCTTGGCGGGTGCCATTGCGTATGCGGAAGAAGTCCGATCTCGTCTCATTGACTTTAATCGACACCGTTGGGTTAGAGTATAAGGACAGTATCCAGGTCAACATGGAAGGCTTCAGACCTATGTGTTCCAAAGTGGCCCGGATAAATGACCAGTCAACCCGATCGAACGCCTTCTCCACGTCGGTGGACAGCAGGAGAAGGGCTCGACCGGATGTCTTAGCAGCATGAAGCAGATTGAGCACCCGGATAGTGTTATCCCGCGGCTCTCTCATCGGGACAAAGCCTGCTTGATCTCTATGGATGAGATTGGGGATGTGGGGGAGTAGCCTGTTAGCCAGGATTCTGGCAAAGAGCTTCAAATCTGTGTTTAGGAGAGCGATGGGACGGAAACTCCCACATTGCGAGAGGTCCTTCCCCTCCTTCGGGATGAGAGAGACATAAGCTCTCAGGGAGTCCTCTGGGAAGGAGTTCCCTTCTGTGATGGAGTTAAGGGCGGAGACCAGCGGTTGCGCTAGAGTGTCAAAGAAAGTTTTAAAATAAGCTGGGGTTAAGCCGTCCGGGCCCGGTGCTTTTTTGGGTTTTGAAGTGGCCAGAGCCTCGCCCAGCTCCGTAATCGTAATCGGCTCCTCCATCTCTTCCTGTACAGTACTAGGTAGCAATGGCATGCCCGACGCTGCTATGTACGACCGAGCGGTTAACAGACCTTCCCCCGGTGGATCCATGGCGCGCGGCTTCTCTAGGTTGTAAAGACCTTTGTAGTAGGAAAGAAATTCCTTGGCGATGTCTGAAGAGACATGCAGCCGTTGGCCAGACGCCGTTAGAATGTGGGGAATATACGTTTTAGTCCGCGGGCCCCGTAGAGCCCTTGCCAGTAACGTACCAGGTTTATTTGAGAATTCGTACATGGTACGCCGTGCCCATGCCAGCTTCTGCTTCGTTTTGTGGAACAGTATACCATGTAGTTCTTCTCGGGCCTTGAGAAGGTCCTGGAATGTGGCCTGGGCCAAACTCGCCTTGTGTTTATTTTCTAATTTATGGATCGATGCTAAGAGTTCTTCAGTGCGGCGGTTCCTTTCGCGTTTAAGTCGCGCTCCTATCCGGATCAGCGTGCCCCTAATGACTACCTTGTGGGCCTCCCACAATACGAGGGGATTGGCAACCGACTCCCTATTAAGGGCGAAATACTCACGCAGAGCAGTCAGGATCTCCGTGCGGGTGTCCTCTGATTGAAGCAGAGATTCGTTCAGGGTCCATGACGGTGGGGATCTGGATTCCGTTCCCAGCTGTAATACCAGGTTGACTGGCGCGTGGTCTGAGAATGACATGACATCTATGGATGTCGACACTACTCTGGACAGGTCTTTGTGGGACAATAATAGGTAATCTAACCGGGAATAGGTGTGGTGTACCTGTGAGAAATACGTGTAGTCACGCTCCTGTGTGTGGAGCAGCCGCCATGGGTCTATCAAGTGCAATGCATGCAAGTCCGACTTCAGTCGCTTGAGGCGTGAGTAGGAGAGGTGAGACGCGCCTCTTGACACATCAAGGGACGGTTCCATGGCAAAGTTAAGATCCCCACCAAACACCAGCATTCCTTCCATAAACTCGAGGAGCTCAGGAAGGAGCTTCCGTAGGAATTGCAGGTGATCTGTGTTGGGGAAGTATACATTGGCGAGGGTGACCAGCACCCCAGACACCTTTCCTTTTAGCAGGATATAGCGACCAAGCGGGTCTGACTTCTGTGCTATGAACGCCCAGGGTACTGATTTTGCTAGTAAAATACTTACCCCCTTGGATTTCGAGATCGGAGACACACTATGGTATGCCAGCGGGAAGGCCCCATTGGTCAGCCTAGGCGTGCAGTCTGCACGAAAGTGCGTTTCTTGCAGGAACGCAACCTGCGTGTTGCCCTTGCGTAAATTTGTCAAGAGCAACGATCGCTTTTCAGGGGTGTTCAGTCCACGTACGTTGAGGGAGGTGATTTTGAGGAGACCCATAGCAGTTTTTGGAGTTCCCACGTAAAGAGATAAGGTCCCCTTGCTGCAGAGGATCCGAGAGGCGGAGGAAGCGTGAAGGTTAGAGTAGAAAAGTACAGCGGTAGGTAGAGGGAGCAAAGAGGTGAGAAAAAGGATTGGGGAGAGAGGGAGAGAGAGAGAAGGTGCAGGGGGGGGTGGGGGGGGGCAGGGGGGAGGAGGGTACGGTTTTGTTTAGGTAATTTCTAGAGATCCCTTGTGGGCACTATAAGCGTCCACACAAGGATCTACCCTATTGGGGGGGGGGGGGGTGGAAGCGAGAAGAACTGTTGTTTCTCTCCCCCTTTTCCCCTTTCCGTGGGAGGGGAAAGGGAGCAGAGAATAGCAATCCGTCAAACCAAAACGGAGTACAAATCTCAATAAAAATGGAGATGCAAGGGCGCATAGCCCAGGAGAACATTAATCATTCAAGCAAACATAGTATAAACATAAACATAACATGGGTACCAACAGCACAGAACCTTTACCTTTCACTTACTGACATAGCCTACATAATAGTGAGATCCGTGTGAGCATTAAACCTTGGAGGCAGGCAGCTTCAACCTCACTGTTGTCACTTGACGTCCCATCCGGGATTCCTGTACCCCTACTGCGTCCCAGCCCAACAATGACCCATCAGATGATCTTAAGTACAACTGAACCCAGAAACTGGTCACCCCCACAGCGGCAGAGGCTCAGCAGCAGGAAGAAGACAGGGCAGTCCTGCAGTAGGGATTCTACAGAATCCGACAGCCTGCACATTATGGGACATACAGTACTTCATTGCAGGTGGGTAATATACCCAAGGCACCTTTCACGTAGGCACCTCCGCCAAGCAGAATCTGCTTGAGCCATCCTATGGAATCCGCACACCGGCCACCCTACCTGTACGCACTCAGCCCCCCTCAATCTTGTATATATGTCAGCCTTCCTCACACCTGTATATATGTCAGCCCCCCCCCCACACACACCTGTATATATGCCAGCCCCCCTCACACCTGTATATTTGTCAGCCACCATCACTTCTGTATATATGTCGCAAACAAACTGAAAAATTCTGGAAAAAAAAACATCAATTGCAGCCTCACTGTGCCCATCAAAGGAAGCAACTGTGCCCATCAAACGCAGCCATTGTGCCCATCAAATACTGCCACTGTGCCCAAATGCCACCACTGTGCCCATTTAAAAGTTAACACTGTGACCCCCCCCCCCCCCCCGCCCGCTCGCTGTCTGCCCGGCACTTACCATATTTTGGTGGGGCAGTGGGTGACGGCGGCAAGCTGTGTTCTCCATTCGTCTTCTCTCCTCCTCCTGATAGGCGTCCAATCATATCGCCTGTCGTTTTAGCCAATCAGGTCATGGGTAACACACCCGCGCTTCCTGATTGGTGGAGAGGCGGTTCAGTGTTAGAAAAGCGACTGTGGTCTAACACACCTTGGTGAACTGTGAGCACAATGCTCTGTGCTCGCAGTTCACCTTTTTTGAAGCCTATGGCTCTAATCGGGTGCTTCAAAAAATACACCCCACTGCTGTAATTTAGGTGCCTGGCATCCGAAAAGGGGCTGGACACCTGAATAGGGGTCATGCCATGCAATGCATGAATCTATCCATGATACATAGAGGTGGATGGCTGGAGAGAGGGGGGTGGCACCTGTGCGCCCTTAATGGGCGCACCGCCACTGCCTGTATATATGCCAGCCAGTGGCATTGGCAGGGGGGGCTGACAGTGGCTGGAGCCCCGAGTGAGTCCCCAAAAATCCCTGGGTCTCGGGCATGCACAGTTTTGTTATTAGCCCCAAGCCCATGCGCCACCGCAGAGCGAGGACCGATCTGACCCAAGCGTGGTCGTGTGACATAGCAGGTCCCGCCTTCTGGACCCCGCAGCGCCTATGATGGATGTCCCACTGGTCCAATGCGGGGACCAAGGGACGTGTGACGTCCATCATAGGCGCTGCATGCTCCAGAGGGCGGGAATTACAATGCGGCCACGTCACTGTGAGAAGATCCCCACTCGGCGCTCAGGCGGGCGGCTCTCTTCTCCTCTCGTGTGTCATGGCTCTGGCTGCCTGGAGTGCCTGTCCCTGCTGTCTATGCTACTGGCGCGCCGCACACTACGGCTGAGCTGCAGGAGGAGGTCATAGAGCTGCGCGATCAATCGTAAATTAATCGCAATCTCGATTCACCCCCCCTGCGATCTCCAGTCTGGGATTACCACAATTCTCTAGGATGTAGCGTGGACCAGAGGAGAAGCCGTCAGAACCAGCGTGGAACGCACTTCCGGATCCGGCACCGCATGGAATAGCTGAGTTTCCCTCGATCGGCATTTAAATACCTGCCCGACCCTATTGGCCTCAGGTAACCACCTCAGGCACCCCCTTTGTGGCCCACCGAATGGCTAAACATCGTTGCCGCGGTCCCGATCGTGGCCGCAAACCCGCCGCCGGCCAGTCCGAAAATCGAGGCCCCGGCTTCGGCCTTCACAGGCGGTTCCGCTCCACTAGCGGCCTGCACAAATCACACACGCCTCTCATGCCGCTTGTAGCCTCACCGGGTGACCCCAACCACCACCCCCCCCTCGGAATGAACTCTATCTGCCGACAGGCCAGCTCTCCAGCAAGGCCGCTACATCCCTCCCACAACAGATGTTAATTGAGGCCCCCGACTCTGCCTTTACCTGCAACACATTCCTCACAGGGGGCTGGAAATATATGTGTATGGAGAGTAGAAAATTGCCATGGGCGAGGAGGGGCAGCATCATCAGTGCGCTGCGCAGTCTTGTAAGTGCCATTTTTTGGAGAATCGTGAGAGAATCGATTTTTTATTCTAAGCAAAAGAATCACGATTCTCATTTTGGCCAGAATCGTGCAGCTCTAGGAGGTCATGTCACCTGAAGTCTGTTGGTCTGGTAGGTCAGTGTATCATGTCAGTGTGGGTCAGATAGGTCAGTGTGTGTCAGGTAGGTCAGTGTGTGTCAGGTAGGTCAGTGTGTGTCAGGTAGGTGAGTGTAATGGTCAGTGTGGGTATGTCAGTGCGCGTCAGGTAAGACACACCATCCCCCCCTCAGTGCTGGGCTCGGACTTCAGGCTGAAGCCCCTGTTTTTTTTAGCCACCTAGTAATGCCCCTGATGCCAGCCCAGCCCCCCCCCCCCACACACACACACACCTGTGTGTATATATATATATAAAAAAACAATATAAATATAATCAGCCCCCCACATACACAAATCTGTAAACACTCAAGGCTCTGGCTCCTCCCTGTACACACACAGCCCCCCTCCCTTTCCCTCACAGCCCCTACTTATAAACAGGGCCGCCTTTAACATATAACAAATAGCAGTAAGACTCAAAAATCAGTTTACTGCAGCAGATCAGGCAGTAATTGCAATTGGTTGTCAGAGGATACAGCATATTATTACTGATCACTGACTGGTTGTTAGAGGTTACAATATATAATTTCTGCTTCCTCATTCCTTGCTAGAGGTTACTGCACATCATTACTGCTCACTGAGAGACGTACTACAGGAGAATCTAGAGACTGCAAATCTAATACAGGAGATGACCAGAGACTGCAAATCTAGTACAGGAGATGACCAGAGACTGCAAATCTAGTACAGGAGATGATCAGAGACTGCAAATCTAGTACAGGAGATGACCAGAGACTGCAAATCTAGTACAGGAGATGACCAGAGACTGCTAATCTAGTACAGGAGATGACCAGAGACTGCAAATCTAGTACAGGAGATGACCAGAGACTGCAAATCTAGTACAGGAGATGACCAGAGACTGCAAATTTAGTACAGGAGATGACCAGAGACTGCAGATCTAGTACAGGAGATAACCAGAGACTGCGGATCTAATACAGGAGAAGACCAGAGACTGCAGATCTAGTACAGGAGATAACCAGAGACCAGAGTACAGGAGGTGATCAACTAAGTAACCATTTAAAATTTTTACCTATCAGCTGTAAACTACAGCTATACTGTTCATAAACAGGTCAGGGCTAGGATAACAGTCAACAAGCAGTCTATTGGGAGAAGGACATACCTTGCCAGCCAGGCTCACCACCCTCTTTCATTGATTCAGGGGCGGTGCTCTCAGAGGTGCAGGGCCCTCAGGTCCAGGTGCAGGGCCCTCAGATCCAGGTCCGGGGCCCTCAGGGGTCCAGGTTCGGGGCCCTCAGGGGTCCAGGTTTGGGGCCCTCAGGGGTCCAGGTGTGGGGCCTTCAGGGGTCCAGGTGTGGGGCCTTCAGGGGTCCAGGTGCAGGGCCCTCAGACATCAAGGTGCGAGGCCCTCAGAGGTCCAGAGGCAGGGCTCGCAAAAGTATGGGGGCATGTTTCGAAGTGGTCCGGAGGCGGGGCTCTCAGCGCTCCTCCGATCTCAGCTCCGAGCATACAGCCTGTATGGGGCGGGGTCAGAGCTGCAGTGAAGCTCCCGGCCCCGCCCCCGCCCTGCTGGCCAGTGATGTTCTTCTGTGCTCAGCGGGGTTATCAGGGGACCCCAATTTGCGGGCAACGTGGGCTCAAGGGGCATGACAGGGCCCCCCGACCATGACAGGGCCCAGGGCAGCTGCCCCTTTTGCCCTGTGCTAAAGACGGCCCTGCTTGTAAAGAATTTCTTCCTACCTGGTCCCAGCTAGTTTTCACAAAGCTGACATGTTGCTGAAACAGAAAAGCCCAGTACATGAGGGGTACACATGCATATAGTAGCCAGAGGTGGCAGTAAAGAGCTTGATGTCTGAGCTCAATGCCAGAGAGCGCACACGCTGTGAGATCGTTTCTATACTGCACAGCACGGCTCCCCTTCTGCCTTCTTCTGGCCCGGGCGAGCACCTTGGGCCCCGGGTCCCCTTACAGTTGTAACGGCTGTACCCCCCTGATGGCAGGCCCTGCCTGTGGTACTCCAGTTACCACTACAGACCAGTCTGAGTACATGTTATTTATCACCACCCTTTGGACACGCCCCCATAGCCAGGTTTTCCAAGAACAGACCTTATGGTCCATGCCTACAGATCTCAGCTTGTAGATTAAAGTGGAGTGCCCACAAAAAAAAAAATTTAAAGTCAGCAGCTACAAATACTGCAGCTGCCGACTTTTAATAATCGGACACTTACCTGTTCCGGGGTCCAGCGATGCGGGGGAACGAGACCCCCCCCTCGTTCCCCGCTACGCTCGCGGCGCCGGCATTCTTAATGTGGGAACCCGGCTGTGGCTTCACAGCCGGGCACCCACTGCACATGCGCGAGCGGCGCCGTGCGCCGTGATTCGACGTTCACTCACCTGGGACACATGACAGGTCCCAGATGACTGTGCGGCGCCTACAGGAAGTGACGTTTAGCCCGGGCAATGAAGGTGGCAGACTACGAGGGACCCCCTAGCAACAGGCATTTAGAGGTTTTTTTTTCCAATTATTATTTTTTTATTTTTTTTTATGATTTTTAAGCCACATTTTTTTTTTTGGTGGCAACCCCACTTTAAGCATTTGTGGGGAACCACATTGAATGCTTTTGCAAAATCCAGATACACCACATCCACAAGTCTCCCCCTATCTAGATGGCAGCTCACTTCCTTGTAGATCTGGTCTGGCAGTAACGACCCTTCGTAAACCCATGCTGACTACTACTAATGATACTGTTTTCTTCAGCAAATTCTTGGATATAGTCCCTTATCACCGCCTACAATAGTTTACCTATTATTGATGTTGGCTAACTGGCCTGTAGTTTCCAGAAATATGTCTCTGTCCTTTTTTAAATATTGGTACCACATTGGCTTTTCTCCAATCAGCTGGTACAATTCCTGTCAGTATGCTGTTCGCAAACATTAGGGACAATGGTCTAGCTATAAGTTCTTTGAGGACTCTCGGGTATAAGCCTCCTGGTGATTTATTTGTGTTAAGTTTATCTAGTCTTTTCTTGACTCCAGCCACTGTTAGCCACAAGGGTATGTCCTGTGATGTGTTACTAACAATACTTGTGTGGTTGGTATACCCCTGAAAAAACTGAATAAAATAAAAGCATTTAGTACAGTTGCCTTCTCTGTGTCATCTGTAACCATCCTTACATCATCATCTTTTATGTGGGGAATGTGCTCTGATCTGCCTTTTTTCTGTTAATATATATCTAAAGAATTTCTTGGGATTTTTTTTTACTCTCCATGTGCCTATTGTAGTCTTTTTTAGCCACCCTGATTTCATTCTTTGTAGTCTTGGAAAGCTTTCAATGACCCCTCTGCTTTATATTTTTTAAAGTCCATTTTCTTCTCTTTAATAAGACTTTTTACGTTATGGTTTAGCCACCCAGGTTTAAGCTTCACTCTATTATATGTATTTCCCATAGGAATATACTGTGTGGTACCTTTGTTTAATATTTTTTTAAAGCATTCCCATTTTTTTTCAGTGTTCAATGTTTTTAGGATTTGGTTCCAATTGATGTCTTGTAGTATTGAGTGCAGTTCAGAAAAGAGGTCTTTTTCAGCAGCAGAGACTGGGAGACTGGTCAGACTTGAGGGAAAACTGAATGGAGCAAAGTACTGAGATATTCTCACTGGAAACCTGTTCCACAGCGCTCAGGACCTCAGTCTGGGCCAAAGGTTCACCTTCCAACATGACAATGATCCTAAGCACACAGCCAAGACAACACAGTAATGGCTTAGGGACAACTCTGAATGTCCCAGAGCGACCCAGCCAGAGCCCTGACCATATTAAACATCTCTGGAGAGACCTGAAAAACAGCTAACTCAACCTGACTAAGCGTGAGAGGATTTGCAAAGGAGAATGGCCAAAAATCTCCTAATCCAGGTGTGCAAAAAGACTTGAGGCTGCAATTGCTGCCAAAGATGCTTCAACAAAGTATTGAGTAAAGCGTCTGAATACTTAACCACTTCAGCCCCGGACCATTTGGCTGCCTAAAGACCAGAGGACTTTGAATATTGAATTTTTTTGATATATTGCTCACATATGCCATGGTTATATGTGGAATTGCACCCCAAAATCAATTTTGCTGCTTCTCCTGAGTTTCCACATGTGTGGGACTTTTTGGGAGCCTAACCCCGAAAACCAAGCACCGCCTAAGGGCGTAAATTTTTGTTTCAAATCTTACTTTATTTCATTTTCACATCTTGACAAACATAAAACTTTGCAGTTACATGTATTATACAGGCATTTACAGTTGTGTCTGTTTATAACTCCATAGTTTCTTATTCCTGTACTTTTGCGTATTAGTTATATAATGTTGCTATTACTTTCATTCTTACTCCCCATCATATGTCATTAAAACTTATCAAACAATCTATCATACTCTCTTCATTCATATTAGTGTCCAGTAGAGAGAAAAAAAAGAAAAAGAGAGAAAGAGAAAAAAAAAAAATAAAAAATAAAAAATAAAAAAAAAAGGGATTTTGACAAGGTCTCTCCCGTCCTCCCTCCTCCCCCCTCCCTCTCATATCGTCCGCAGCAATAAGGACGACATCCTATAGTCTCTCCATTTTTGCCAAGTTTCGTTTATGTGATCTTTGGGATCCTCTTCCTTTATAATCCTCTCTTCCAGTGAACGCATATCATCCATTTCTATGATCCATTCCTCAATTGAGGGTGCTATATTGTTTTTCCATTTCCTTGCTATTACTGTTCTAGCTGCGGTTAAACAGTGTTTTAGTATCCCTTTTCTTATCTTTTTGATCGTACCTGGTATCATTGATAAAATAGCGATCTTTATTTCTGGTTGTATGTTTATATCTGTCATCTCGCTATATATCTTAAATATTTTTTCCCAGAATATGTACACCTTTGGGCATAAAAACCAGATATGTGACATAGTCCCGGTTGCTTTTTGACATCTCCAACAGGTGCTATCATTTTCTACATTAATTTTATACAGGTCAATTGGGCATTTGTACCATCTCACTAGTAGTTTGTAGTTTCTTTCCTGATGTCTATTGGATAGAGACATTTTGTGTGTTAGTAAAATTGCTTTGTCCCATTTCTCTCTGGGTATGGCCTCTTCCATCTCCTGTTCCCATTTTCTTACATATTTTAACTCTTGTGTGTTACTGTTTGAAATTAAATATTTATATATGTTGGAAAGATTATGTATGGGTCTTTGTTCTTGTAATAATAATGTTTCCAATGTTGTGGGTGTTCTGTCCAGTATTCCTGTTTTCTCAAGAGTATTTATATATTCCTGAAGCTGTCTGTGTTGTATCCATTTGTGTGCATGTTCTCTACCCATGTCTTCTAGTCGAATAAGTTTTTTGTTCTCCATTGTTTGTACTATTCTGATGTTGTCTTTTTTCTCCCATTTTAAAAAGGTTCTGGATTCATTTGCTGGGGGGAAATCGGGATTGCCGAAGAGGGGTGTCATTGGGCCTATATATGATGACCCTATTCCCCTTTTCATCAGTCCGTCCCATGTTTTCAGTGTTGCTTCAATCAAAAATGGCATTTCTTGTCTTAATGGTCTATTCTCTTTTTTTATCCATGGTAGTATTTTTAAATTTATATTCATAATTTCTTCCTCTAGTTCCACCCATTGTTTAGTTCCTTTATTATGAAACCAATCCAGAATCCTAGTGATCAGGGATGCCTTAAGGTATGTGGATAAATCCGGAAGGGCCAAACCCCCGTCTTTTTTAGATCTTATAAGTGTTTCCCTGCTGACTCTTGCTGGTTTACCCGCCCAGATGAAGCTGCCTATCAGTTTTCGTAGAGTATTCAATATGTTTTTGAGGGGAAATATTGGAACTGTTTGGAATATATATAGTATTTTGGGAAGTATGTCCATTTTTATAATATTTATACGCCCTGTCCAAGAGAAAATTCCTTTGTTGTAGTTTTGAAGTAGTTTCGTTATTTTTTGTATTAGTGGGACATAGTTGTTTTCTTGGAGTTTTCTGATGTCATTGGGGATAAATATTCCTAGGTATTTAATAGTACTATTTTGCCATTTAAAAGAGAAATTCCTTTTAAGAGTATCAACAGTGTTTGTAGTAAGTGAAATGTTTAAGGCTTCCGTTTTATTATAATTAACTTTGAAGTTACTAACTTCAGCAAAGCGTTTGAATTCTTTTATTAGATTGGGTAGCGTCACTATGGGGTTTGTAATATATAATAATAGATCATCTGCGTATCCTGAAAGTTTATATTCCTGATCTTTTATTCTAATTCCTTGTATATCCTTATTTATCCGGATTGCTGTCATCAGATGTTCCATAGTTAAAACATATATCAGTGGGGATAAGGGACATCCCTGTCTGGTTCCATTTCGTATTGTTATCGTGTCTGATAATTCCCCATTTGCTCGAATTTTGGCCGTTGGATTCTGATATAGAACCAGAATCTTTTCTAATAATCTAGGGCCCAGTCCCCATTGTTTCAATGTCTCTTCAAAGAATCGCCATCCCACCCTGTCGAACGCTTTTTCAGCGTCTACTGCCAATAGACAGGATGGGATGGCGTGTCTTTTCGCATATTCGACTAATGTCAAAGTTTTAAAGGTGTTATCTCTCGCTTCCCTTCCCTCCACGAATCCTACTTGGTCTAAATGTATCGTTGTTGGTAGTTTAGGGGTAAGCCTATTGGCTATAACTTTAGCGTAGATTCGGAGATCTATATTCGTCAGGGAGATCGGTCTATAGTTTCCACATAGTGTATGGTCTTTATCGGGTTTGGGTATGAGAGATATATATGCCTGCATACTTTGTGATACAAATGGCTGAGCTATAGATACAGAGTTAAATGTGCGTTTTAAAACTGGGATAAGCAGGTCTTTGTATAATTTATAAAAGCGTGGGGTAAATCCGTCAGGCCCTGGGCTTTTACCTATTGTCAGTGAGTCTATTACTATTTGTATTTCCGTTTCTGAGAATTAATTCTCAAGTTGTTCTATATCGCTATCAGGTAGTGGTGGTATCGGGGTTTCTGTTATGTATTGTTTTACCTTTTGGTCAAGGTCTTCTAGGTTTTGTTTTGTTAGTCGGTTAGGTAGGTTATATAACCCAGAGTAAAATGTATGGAAAGTTTCCATAATCTTTTTGGGATCATACGTCAGTTCCCCTGAGTCTGTTTTAATTTTGGGAATTGATGTAGTTCTTGTTTGTTGTTTTAAAGCTCCAGCTAATATTTTACCTGGTTTATTCTCTTGATGGTAATATAGGGCGCGATTTTTGTCTCTAATTCGAAGTGATTGTTCATTCAATATCGTTCTCAACTCTACTCTTTTATCCGAGAGGACCATTAATGTTTCTCGTGTTGTATTCTGTTTATGGTGTTTCTCTAATGCCGAAATTTCTTGTATCAATTCTTTTAATCTATTGTTTTTCATTTTTTTTAATCTAGACCCATGTTTAATAAGGAGGCCCCTTATTATACATTTAAGGGCTTCCCATTGATTTGGGAGTGATGTATTATCTTCTATGTGGTCTGATGTAAAGTTCAATATCGCGGAAGCAATTTCAGTTCTACAGGATTCATCAAATAGTAAATTATCATTTAATTTCCATGTACCTCTAGGCATACTTTTATTTATTGTATCTATAGTTAGGTAGATGGGTGCATGGTCTGACCATATGAAATTCCCTATCTCGGGGGTAGAGGTTGTTGCAATCGCCGAGGAGTTTATCAAAAAGTAGTCCAGTCTATGGTATGTATCGTGTACCTGGGAGTAAAATGTATAGTCTTTTATACTTGGATTTGTTATTCTCCATATATCTATTAGTTGGTATTGTTCTAGTAGTTTTTTAAATGCTCTTTTCTCACTTTTCTTTTGAGGTCCTGTCTTTGATGTGGTATGGCATATTTCGATCTAGAACAAAATTGAAGTCTCCTCCAATTATGATTGTCCCTTCTGCTTTAATCATCATCTTTGTTAGTAGTTGAATGCCTGTTTTAATTTGATCTATATTTGGTAGATAGATATTAATAAAAGTGTATATCTGTCCGTATATATTCAGCTTTAGCAATAGTGCTCTGCCCTCTCGACTTGTCCATTTTTCTAAAACCTGATGAGGTATTGAGTTATGAATTACTATTGAGACCCCTCTGGATTTTGAATATGGGTATGTATCGTGATACCAGTTGGGATATTGTCTATTTTGTATGTTTGGTAGTTGATTTGTACGGAAGTGCGTTTCCTGGAAGAGAATAATTCCTACATTTTGTTTCTGGAGAGAATATAAGATTTGTGATCTCTTAGATGCTACATTTAGTCCCCTTGTGTTGAAAGAACAAACTTTAATAGCTGTCATATTTTGACAATAGGGGGTCTAGAGGAGGGAAGAGGGAGAGAGCAAAAGGGGGGGGGGAGGGGGGAAGAGGGAGAAGGAAGGAGAGAGAGAAAAAAAAAAGAAGAAAGAAGGAAGGGAGAAAAAAAAAAAAAAAAAAAAAAAAAAGTTTAATATTTTTTATTCTTTTTTAAAAAAAGCTTCTCTTCTGTAGTTCACGTTCACTCGCACTAAGAGTCAAATGCTCTTTGGTGTTCTACTCACTTGAGATTAAAACTTTCATACTTTATCATTCTCTAAATGACTCGTTGAGTCTACCCTTACAATGTAAGTTCCCTATTTGGGGGTATATAGGGATTTCCTTAGGGTTAGGACGTGTCCCTGGTCTGGGAATAGTTTAGTTTAAATGATGTAGGATTTTAATGGGTATTTTAATCCTACATCTTATTTATCACCTTCATGAGCTATTATTATTGTGTTACTTATGTTTGTTCTCCTATCCTCTTCCCCTCCCCCTCCCCCCTCACCTTTGAAGTTATATTTGAAAGCCGACAGTTTATGTGGTATATATACGTCTTTTCCATTCTGTTATTCCATTATTACAGATTGGTATTTGGGTTGTTTCCCATGGATACAATGTGGTTTATTGGTGCATAATCTATACAGTTTATTTCCTCTGCTCTTCGTTGTGGGGATAGAGTGGGCAGAGAGAGAAGGAGAGAGAGAAGGGAGGAAAAGGAGAGGGAAAGGAGAAAAAAAAAAAAAAAAAAAAAACCTAGAGGAAAAAAAAGGGGAGGAAATTTTCTCTCTCTCCTCCACCCCACCCACTCCCTCCCCTCCGCAGAGGGTCGTTTTTTTTTGGAGGGCAGAGGAAGATTGAATCAATTGTATCCAATGGGAGCAAACCAATTTCCCAAAAGCCCACAGCTCATAAGTGTCCATTTTTCAGGTACATTACAATTTATACATTTTTATCATATTTTCATTATATTCTGACATATTATATTTATAACTCTATGCATTTAATTTTGAGTCCCTGTTACCCCATTTTTCTCCCCCAAAAAAGAAAGAAAAAAAAAAAAAAAAAAAAAAAATTTTTAATAATAATAATAAAAAAAAAAAAAAAAAAAAAATTTTTAAAAAAATAAAAAAAAAATAGTTTTTTATAATAATAAAAAAAAAAATTAAAAAATTTAAAAAATAAAAATTAAAGAGGGGGGAGCACCTAGGGGGGGAGGGGAGGCCAATTCTTTTGGAATCTCCCCAATCCCCTTGTTCTCCTCCCTCGTTCCATTTCCCCTTCCTCTAGAGATGTGTGTGTAAGTAATAGATTATAAATTGTGTCTGGTGTGTCCGTGTCGTGTATATATAATATTAGTGTACAGGCATGTGATCGGTGTATCCCTTTCCCTTCTACCCTTCCCTCCCCGGTCCTATGTCCGCCCCCAAAAATGTGAGTCCTTGTGTAGATATGGTAAAGTTATGTGATGTGTTCCAAAGAAAAAAAAAAATAAAATGTGCCCCTATTCATACTCAAATGATTCTGGTCTTTTCCCTGATCACTTCTAATATTAACATTATTTCCTCTTTATCTATTACATATCCGCAGTGTATATTGTGATGGTTACTGTTTGTACCCTATTCCTAAACCTCCCTCTTTTCTCCCTCCCCTCACCCTCCCATCTCCCCCTTCTCCGGAAAAAGAAGGAGAGGGGGAAAAAAAATAAAAAATAAAAAAATAAAAAAAAAAAGGGGAGAAGGGGGGAAATTATGTATCTCTTTCCCTTCTCTTTCCCCCTCATTTCATTCTGAAGAGATTTAATATATCTGGGCCCACAAGGGCAGTTCTATCAGAGGGAGTCCCAAATGGTTGAGGAATTCTTGTAGATCTTCAATACTCCGAAACACCGTCTTCTGGCCTTCTTGGTACACTATTACTTGAAAGGGGGATCCCCATTTATAAAGGAATCCCTTCTCTCTCAATAGCTCCAGTAGTGGTTTCACCGCTCTTCTCTTATTTAATGTATGTTTAGATAGATCTTGTAAGAATATAAGTTGAGCTCCCTCATACTTGAATTCCCTTTGTGTTCTTGCTGCTATCATTATATTTTCTTTGGTTTGGAAAAAATGTATTCTACATATTATGTCTCTAGGTCTCGTTTGATTGGGATCTCTGGGTCCTTGAATTCTGTGTGCTCGATCGATCTCTATTGCTGTTGTCTCAGGTTGTTGTAATAAAATATTAAATATATGTTGTAATATTTGTTTCAGATTCTCGGTGTCTACTGATTCTGGAAGTCCTCTTATTTTTATATTGTTACGTCTATTCTTATTCTCGAGTTCATCTGTTGAATCTCTTATTTGTTTTATTAATCGATCATGTTCTATTATTTTTTCTTCCAGGGTAAGTGTTTTCTGGTCGATCGTCAGGATTTTGGCATCTATGATATTCATATGCTCTTGGGTGTCTATTAAGGATACCTTCAATGAATTTGTTTGCTCTTTATATGTAGTCTCTAATCTATAGACATAATTATCCATATCCTCTTTAGTTGGTAGTGATTTTAAGTGTGTCTGTATGTCCCAGTTGGGATTGTTTGTTGATCTCGTTGTGTCCATTATGGGATATTGTGTACTCCCTATGGGGCTATTGTTGAGTGGGAGCTCTGGGCTCATACTGGGTGAAGCAAAATGCAATTCAGTGGAAGTCTCTGCGTCTTGCTGTGGCGATATTAATGGCTGTTTGAAAAACCCCTTTATATCTGAGTTCTGTGCAGAATGTGGCTTAATCTGATTTTTTGTTGTTCCACCTGTGGATCCTCTCTTTGTTTTCTGAGTGTGTGTACTTTTTGGTGGCATCCTTATAGAGTTTTTATCTGTTTCAAAGTAGTAGATGGAAAGCAAACAACCAAAAAAAAAAAAAAAAAAAAAAAACCTTTTCCTCTCAAGAGAAGTGTATATTCCACTGATCATATATTCCATATATATATGGAATGTTGTTCTCTTGGGTAGTTGTAGGGGTCTTTCTTATAACTTTTTTAATCTGTTTGGTGGGGAGGTATCTCCCGGGTTGCACTATCTTCACCCCCAATTTAAATCCTTTTTTAGCCGTCCATTTTTCATTAGGTTAAACTTCCCCTTTTTTTCTTCTTTTTTTTTCCTTTCCCTTCAAAACTCTTTATTGTACTCTGTATTCTTTGTTAACTGTCAGCAAAGTTTATCAGATATACCAGGAATATCTTTAATGGATATTCTGTACAGTTATGTAATTATTTAACCCTTTTACGGTGAGGTCTTTCTCTCTACAGGAGGGTTATATTTGGGTGTTTTTCTGCTGGTTTCTGTAGGTCCCACTACAGTGTAGGTCCCACTAGAGTGACGTGACGTTTATGCTAAGGGCGTAAATTTTTGATTTCACTCCTCACTACCTATCTCACAGTTTTGAAGTCCATAAAATGCCAAGATGGCACAACCCCCCCCCCCCCCCCCCAAATTACCCCATTTTGGAAAGTAGTTCCAAAGTTATTTGCTGAGAGGCATGTTGAGTCCATGGAATATTTTATATTTTGCCACAAGTTGGCGGGAGAATTACAAACTTTTTTTTTTTTGTTGCACAAAGTTGTCACTAAATGATATATTGCTCACACATGCCGTGGGCATATGTGGAATTACACCCCAAAATACAATCTGCTGCTTCTCCTGAGTACGGGGGTTTACCACATGTGTGGGACTTTTTGGGAGCCTAGCCGCGTACAGGGCCCCGAAAACCAACAACCGCCTTCATGATTTCTAAGGGCGTAAATGTTTGATTTCACTTCTCACTACCTATCACAGTTTCGAAGGCCATAAAATGCCATGACTATTGTATAACAGATGTGCTCTACATGCTAACAACCTTATACTCCAACCTTACCTATCTTATTAATAAAAAAAACATACAACTTCTGGAGTAACATAGGCCTTAGCAGCCTTAATTTATTAAACCAATATATATATATATAAATATAAATTTCAGTTAACATAAACAAACATCTGTTATGAACAAAACATCAGTTCCTCCTAGCGTTGGTCTTTGCAGGTCCACCATAAAAAACATCTGTATCCAAATACGACACAGTACCTCTGAAGTATGTTATTAGGCCTCAAGCCGACAGGCTGGCTCAGAGACACCCACTTACCGCAGTGCCCCTATAACCAATTTCCAGATAACCTCCGTTAACTGGGATACCACCATCAGGACCCATACCACCAACAGGTCCTGAACTCTTTCTTCCGAAATATCTTCCTTCACCCGCAAAGACCAACACAGCACCCAAGGGAAACACCTTACCCTTGGGAGCCCCTCCACACCCTCAATGCTCGCTAAGCACCATCCTGAAGCCCCAGGACCCACAGATCAATTCCCACATCGTTCAAGTGTACCCCATCTCCCCTTAAGTACCTCCATGTCTCCACCTCCAAATGCCTAATTCCCAACCCCCCATTCTTCACCACAAACCTGCTGATGTCCCTATTAATCTTACTTCTTGCCCTATTCACCCCTTCCACGGATCTAGCCATCCTCCATGATGTCCGAGCCACCATGTCCGCCCACACTATGATCATGTCAGGAAATGACATGCGCAGACGCTACAAGTCAAACTTCATGTTGCGTGTTACATCCAGCATGAATCTGACACCCAGGTCATTGCCACCCACGTGGCCTCACATCTGCCCGTCTTGCCCACCAGCACACATATGAGTGGCCCAAAATCCATACTCCAAACATCCAAACATGGCTCTGCACCTGTAATAGAAGAAATAAAAACGTACCACCATGACCTCAACACCCAACTTATCTCATAACTCCCAATATCCCGTGACCTAGCTGTTAAGGTCCTACTAGCAGCTGGGGGCGAACATACAGCTTAAACCTCCTAGACTCCCAGTGCCCAATGCGCTTTACTGCTTCCTCAGCCAACCTACACCTGGCCGCTTCCGTTGCCACCCCATCCTGAAAGAATGAGACAAAAACTCCTTGTCTGCTAAACCCAAACCCTTCAAACATTTTCTGAAAATTGTAACAAACTGAAACTTCGAAAGGGGAAAACCATCAGCATGCATTAAAAAGGATCCTAAAACTGCCGGCCTCCTTTCTAAAAAACCCTGCACTGCCTCAACTGGACACAATGGCGAACCCGGCAAAGGGAAGACATGTACCATCTTGCCTCTTCCCCCTTGGTACGTTTTTGATTTGCGCAGTAGTATCGATACTCCTTCCTCCCGGCAATGAACATCCTGACACCTAATACTCCCTTGAACCTTCTTGGAGGGGCTAACCAACTCCCTAATTCTAAAGGCTCCAAAGAAAGCCAATAGAAAAGACACCTTGAACAAACCGGCCTCGTAGGCCTAGGAGCACACCCCTTCTAACTGCTCAAGCATACCCCTTAAGATATCGAACGACACCGGACGCCTGACGTCCCGGCGCCCCACTGTCCTCCTATATCCTTTTAGAGCCTGGCACACCCAGAAGTCCTTTGTAAAATCCGGAAACCCTTGCCATTTAAACAAAAATGCCAAGCATGCCATCTTCTTACTTAGAGCGGACCCCGAGACCCTGTCCTCCATGTGTCTGGATATAAAATACAGCACCATCAACCTCTGGGCCAATTGGGTCCTCCCCCATCCCGTGAACGAAGGCCAACCATTCCTGCCACACCTTACTATACGCAACCCACGTAGCCTCGTTCACCGACCTCTTGATCCATCCTGCAACTTGTCCAATGCAATCACCCACAACCATTCGGGACAAGGTACTACGTGTTGCTCCGCTGCCGGTGCCAACTCTCGGAACCTGTCCCACTGAAAGCGAGATAACGCATCAGCTATTACATTTTCGATACCTGGCAAATGCACTGCATGAATAAACACATTTAATTGCAGGCAGCGCAAAACTAAGTGTTGCAGTAACTTTATAACTGGTGGAGATGATGCAGATACTCTATTAATCACCATGTTATCGCTGCAAAACCGCACCTTCCTATCCCTGAACGATGCGCCCCACAACTCCACTGCCAGCACCACCGGAAACAATTCAAGTAGCACCAAATTTTTGGTGAACCCCGCGTCGACCCATGACTGCGGCCACGGACCCGCAATTCATTGACCCTGAAAAAAGGCCCCAAATCCAGATGAACCGGCTGCATCTGTGAACTCCAGATCGAAATTGCTCCCCGGGCCGGCCATCCACAACGTCCTCTCATTAAAGGATTCCAGGAAGCAATGCCAGATTTCTAAATCCTCCCTATGCACCTTCATCAGCCGCACAAAGTGTTTGGGAGACCTTACCCCAGCCGTGCTTGCCGACAGCCATCGGCAAAATACTCTACCAATCGGCGGTATATGACAAGCAAAGTTGAGTTTCCCCAACAATGATTGTAGTACCCGGAGTTGTACCTTGCGCTTCCCTAACATTCCTTTTATCCCATTTTTGAGATCTTCCAGCTTATCCTCAGGCAAACGGCAATCCATTGCCTCAGAATCCAGTACGATGCCCAGGAAAGTGATGACCTTCTTTGGCCCTTCTGTCTTTTCGGGAACCAATGGTATGTTAAAACGCTCCGCGATGTGTTCCAGCGTAGCCAGAAGAACCCCGCAGACTTTTGAATCCGGTGGACCCACGCAGAGGAAATCATCCAGGTAATGGATGATAGAGTTCACTCCCGCTACGTCCCTCACTACCCATTCCACGAATGAGCTTAATGTCTCGAACAGGGCACATGATATGGAGCATCCCATCAGAAGGCATTGGTCAACATAGAACTCGTTGTTCCAATGACACCCCAATATCCGAAAGCTTTCCGGATGAACGGGGAGCAGCCGAAAAGCCGATTCAATATTGCGGACCCAGCCCAAAGGAGGTGTAGCTCACCGTACATTCCTCCGGATTAATGGCACCATTAACCGACCCCCCTTTTGGAAAGGACAGGTGGTGAATTAGCCTAAATTTATTTGGTTCTTTTTTCGGAACTAATCCCAACAGGGAAACCACCAGATCGGGAAATGGCGCGGCCGAGAAGGGGCCCCCCATGCGTCCCAATTCTACTTCCTTACGCAGTTTCACTGAAACTACGTCCGAATGTAGCATGGCTGATTTCAAATTCCGTGATATATGTGGAACCACCTCCAACTTACCTGGTATCCTAAAACCCTCCGTAAATCCCATTTATAACAATCGTGACGCTTTTCTGTCCTCCCTTTTGTGCGCAGAGTCTCCGGGACGACCCTTTCCCTGCTTGAAACATCTGGATAGGGGGTGTGTCCCCCCACAGCCTGAACACTCATGTTTGTACCAGCACGATCCTCCGAACCTGCAGGATCCTTCGTTGTACTGCCAACATGCCCCCTTTTTCTTACTAGCTGATTGTCCGAGAGAGGAAGATGGTCCACCGCCGATGTCATGAGCCACATCCACAGGCTGATGTCCTTATGGTCCTATCTCAGCGATGGATGTACTGCCCTCCGCTGGCAAAACTGCTCATCATATCTCAGCCATGCTGTGCCCCCGTATACTCTGTATGCTTCCCCTACTGAATCCATGTAACAAAAAAAGAGAGCTGAACAATGTTCGGCGTTCTTTTCTCCAAAAACACTTGCCATAATGGCGAAAGCTTGCAGCCAATTGGCAAACGTCCTAGTAATCAACCTATACCTTCTCTTCTCCTCGTCCTCTTTTTTGGAATTGTCGGGCTTTACCCTATCGAAACTTTTCTAGTGCCAGTAGTGAAAATATTTCCACATACTCACCCTTCCATATATTCTCCCGCACTTCCGGTTTGAGGTGTGCCCCTAGCGGCCCCTCAAAACAAACATATATCTCACATTTTGCAGATCCGCCAAGCGGATAATATCTTGCTTGTTCGAGGACTCACCTGCACCTGCGGCTGCCTGTTGTTCCGACACCGCGGTTCCTGCTACCGAGGGCCCAGCTGTTGCCGTTGAGGCGCTCGCCTCCCCCCACCTCAGTCCCCCAGCAGCGGCCCACTCCTGTTTTTCAAACCTGCCAACCAGTTCCTTGATGCCCGCCAGAAAACCCAACAGGCCGTTCTCAGCCCCTGTTGCCGTACCGGGACCAGAGCTTGCAACCGTGTGGGCGTTTCATTTTTGGATGGGTGTTTTTTAATTTTTATTTTTTAATTTTTTTTCACACAGTATTTGCAAAGCGATTTTTCAAACGCTTTTTTTGGGGAAAAACACACTTTTTTTAATTTTAATGCACTAAAACACACTATATTGCCCAAATGTTTGATGAAATAAAAAAAGATGACCTTAGGCCGAGTACATGGATACCAAACACGACATGCTTTAAAATTGCGCACAAACGTGCAGCGGCGACAAACTACATACATTTTTAAAAGCATTTAAAAGCCTTTACAGGTTACCACTTTAGATTTATGGAGGAGGTCTACTGCTAAAATTACTGCCCTTGATTTGACCTCCTTTACGGTGATACCTCACATGCATGGTGCAATTGCTATTTACATATGACGCCAGACTGACGCTTCCGTTCACCTTTGCGTGAGAGCAGGGGGGACAGGGTTGCTTTTTTTTTATTATTTATTTTGCTTTTTTATTTTATTTTTAAACTGTTCCTTTCATTTTTTATCATTTTTATTGTTATCTCAGGGAATGTAAATATCCCCTATGATAGCAATATGTAGTGACAGGTACTCTTTTTTTCAAAAATTGGGGTCTATTAGACCCTAGATCTGCCGTCAAAGCATCGGACAACACCAAAATTGGTGTGATAAAATGCTTTCCCAATTTCACTGTTTATATCCGGCGATATTCATGACTGTTTAGTCATGAAATTATTATTTCTATTATTATTATACACGATTTATATAGCACCAAAAGTTTACGCAGCGCTTTACAAAGTATAGGGGGGGGGGGGGACAACACAATTACAGTACAATACAAAAGGTACAAGAGGGCCCTGCTCGTAGAGCTTACATTCTTAAGGGACTGGGTGGTGGTACAAAAGGTAATACTCCATTAGAACACCTCCCTTCATCCACCATGCACCATTTACCTCCCTTCATCCATACATGCACCATTTTGTTTTTAACTGTGGTGGTGAAATCACCTTCTACAGCGCTGGAGTCACGGCTTTATGTATCGTGGGAGCAAACGCTGTTGCTGTCAAGATAAATAAATCCGCGCTGCAGATGAATGGCTTACCTGCTAAGCAAATGATGGTTATCAATAAAACAAAGTAACATTACAGTATAAACAGTAAGACTTACCATACCTGCAAAGCAAATACAAAAAAAAAAAAAATTTTATAGTAAAATTTTTTTAAAAGATTAACGCAACCTGTGCCTAAAATATATATATGCCGAGGCATGGGGGCGTCTGCCCCAAAAGTTAGGAGCAAATTGCTCCTCCACCCATGCTGCCCCCATGCTTCGGAGGGAGAGAGAGAGAGAGAGAGAGAGAGAGAGAGAGAGAGAGAGAGAGAGAGAGAAAACAACAACTATTTTTGTTTTTTTTGTATTTATATTTTTTTTTGTGTTTTTTTTTTTACACTTTTATTTGTAACTGTAACGGTTCGATGGTATCTTGGGGGACCCTGTGAAAGTGTGCCTAGTCTGTGAAATGTTGTACCCTACGCTTATACTCACTAGTGTATGGTAGTGTTCAAAACATTCACCAATGCAAAGACCAGGATTGTCAGGACAGGAGGGACAAAAATAGGGGGTGTCACGCCTATAGCCGCGCTTTCTACAGACACAACATTTTCTTTGGGGGGCTCGTTGGGTAGGAGTACTCCGGAGGACATACGGAAAATGCCTCTCATGCAGCCGGCTTACTGCATTTGGATTCGGAAGGTGAGGTGGCGCACCCTCTGGAAATAGAAGGGCTCTGACGATCTCTTCCTGGAATTTAAGGAAGAATCCAGTCTGTCCTGAAGCTCTGTATAGCACATGAGCGTTCAGCAAAGCCAATTGAAATAAGTATACAGACAATTTCTTGTACCAGCATCTGGCCTTACGGGCAATTGGGTACGGCGCCAATAACTGGTCATTGAGGTACACCCCTCCCATATTTTGGTTATATTCGTGGACACAGAGGGGTTTCTCCACAACATTAGTCGCCGTAGGAATTTGGACCGTCGTGTCTGCATGAAGGGAGGATATAACGAAAACATTCTTATTATCCCTCTACTTCACAGCGAGCAAGTTATTACACTTCAAGCAGGCTCTCTCCCCCAGCCTAAGACGGGAATCTACAAGCCGCTGGGGAAAGCCCCGGTGATTAGATCACACGGTGCTCTATGCTCCAATCTGATGTGACTAAAAAGTGGCACTGTTGTGTAATAATTGTCCACATACAAATCGTACCCCTTTCCGAATAAGGGTGACACCAAGTCCCACACAATCTTGCCAGCGCTCCCTATGTAGTCAGGGCAGTTTGTCGGCTCTACGTGACTATCTCTACCCTCGTAAACCATAAAACTACATGTATAGCCTGTGGCCCTGTCACAGAGCTTATACATCTTGACCCCGTATCTGGTACGCTTGCTGGGAAGATACTGTTTGAATGACAAGCGGCCAGAAAACTTAATCAGGGGCTCATCAACGCAGACAACTTGATGGGGAGTAAACAAGTCTGCAAAACGTTGGTTGAAGTGGTTTACGAGGGGCCAAATTTTGTAGAGCCGATCGTATTCAGGGTCTCCACGAGGACGACAGAGTTCATTGTTGTTGAAGTGCATGTACCGCAAAATCTGCTCGTATCATGCCCTGGCCATGGAAGCAGAGAATACGGGCATATGGTAAATTGGGTCAGTGGACCAATATGACCCGCAACGTAGTCATTTTAACTATGCCCATGTCAAGGGATAGGCCCAGAAAGGTCTTAAATTCGGAAAATGTAATTGGTTTCCAATCTCTGGCAAGGGAGGACTGGGGATTAGCGGCTTTGGTCCACAATAGATCTATAGAGATCTTTTGTGAAAAACAGCGAATAAAAATCAAGTGACGTAAAATCAACTGTTTCCACCTGAATCTCAGGTTGGCCAGTGAATGGGGGAAGTACGGGTGCTGCAGAAGTGGTGGGCTCCCAATTAGGACTGGTGAATTCTGCAGGAAGGACACTATGGGCATGACGGGTCTGTCTTTGTCTTCTTGGTGGCAGCAGGACACTACTTGTGCTTGCCACCTCGCCAGTTAGAACTGCACTTATGGGACTCGCCACGTCACCATGTTACTGCAGTGCTGGTTTGACTACAACCAGTGTGTACTAGGCCGCTGGTGCTTGCCAGTTCAACAGAAGGAATAGCGGCGCTAGTACTTCTCTGCTCAATACGAGAGCCCTGCGGTTCTTGCACCTCAACAGCAGAAGAAGATCGGGGACTGGTACGTCTGACCTTGGCAGGGACCACAACTCCATCCTCAGAGCCATCTGTCATGGAGCCGCTGTCGTCTACAGGATTGTATTCTGAGCCTGAATCTGACAGATGAGTGACTTCCTCTTCACTATCTGTCATGCTCAGAAACGTGTAGGCCTCTTCACTAGTGTACCTTCGATTTGCCATTTTGGGCTCTAAATTTACTGGTAAACTAGTGAGACTCACAGGTAAAAAAGCTCCTAGGCTGTCAGCAACTGTATCAAAAACGCTACCAAAAAAAACTGTTAGCGATCACAGGGATCAGGCCTGGCTCTGCGAACGCTGCAGTTATGTGTTTAGTGTTTTGTAAGTGACAGTGATCGATCGATACTGCACTTGGGTGGACTGGGCTGGGCTGGGCGGAGGGGCAAAATGCAGGTGCTAGCAAGTATCTCGGCTGATCCCGCTAACACTGCGTTTTTGGGAACCCTAAACAGTTTATTACGTGCTTATATTTATTTATTTTTACCAATTATTGATCCTTTACTGGGTTTTATTAGATGTGATATTCTTACTGTGTGTTTTTATTTTATTTTTAGCGCTGAATCACTTTTACTATCAATTTGTTGTTGTGTATTGTGAACACATTTAGGTTTGGCTGCTAGTAATTTATTCATGCAAGATAATTTATCTACACTGAATCACACTTGTCACTATTTATTGGAGCTTATTTCACTTACTATTTGATTTATATTTATAAGTGTCCTTTGCACATGTGCACTTATTTTATTCATTTATTCACTCACACGTGTGGATTTATTTAATCCATTATCCATTAGTAAAGCGCAAAGGTCACTTTCTATTTTCTAAACAGCTGGGGATGCTAGTATAGATCAGATCAGATATTGATCCGTTCAGATACTATACCACTAAGGGAGGTGTATGCTGCATGTGTGGGTGTTAGCAGTACTGGCACTAATCTGACACTGCCTGGGGCGACGCAGACCCTATCTGACACTAAAACCTAACTGATATCACCCGCCGGGAGATCAGGGGTTAAACCTTTATTGGGTAATAAACGTCAGGTATAAAAAACAAACTAACCAGCATCACCCGTAACAGTTATACGGTGATCACTGGTGAAAGTGTTAACTAGGGGGCTCTCATGGGGTTAAAACCTTTATGAGGTAGTATATGGGGGTACCTGACGCTATAAAAAGCGGACGGTGAACCTATATAATAACCTGGCTAACTACTAGCGTCACCTTTGACACTAATACGACACTAATTTGACACTAATACGGCAATCAGAAAAAAAGATTGCTTAGTGACACTGGCGACAGGGGGTGATCGAGGGGTTAAACCTTTATTAGGGGAGGTGAGGGGGGTACCCTAGACCTAAGGGGGCCTACCATGAACTGCCCTAACACTTAAAACAGTCACAAATGACCCCAATGCAGTGATCAGTAAAAAAAATTAAAACTGCTATTGGTGTCACTGTGACGGGGGTGCAGGGGGGTGATCGGGGGGTGATTTGTGTTCTACTACTATGGGTTCTACTGTTAATGTAGTGTTGGTGCAGACTTACTTGGATGTCTTCTCTCCTCGGGTGCCAGAACGAAAAAGGCTGCATGAGGCGAGATGACATCACTTCCTCTGCTTCTGTTTACATTCCAGATGTGAATAGACGTGTCCCTCGCGCTACTGAGAGTAACTAAATGGTCAATTATAAAGAATAATAATGTGGTTTGGAGCAAAATGTGGCGTGTTCACAAATACACAAAAAGCAGAATAAATATATAATATATTTCGTGCAAAAAATAAATTAATAATAAAATTGCAATACTGAAAATGTCCAGCAGGTGGTGGTGATACTATAAAAGTCTGGAAATAATAAATATGACACACACTAAAAGTGACTAGCAATAAATAAATGATGACAGAGGGTCTAACAATATTTAAAGTGCCAAGTGTGTATAAAAAAAAAACTATAAATCGTGTGTATAATAAATAATACAATTCATATAAAACACATGTAGTAAATTTAAATCCGTGAATGAGTGGAAAAATATATATATGGATGACGAGTGAAAAAAAAATAAAAAAATTAAATATATAAGTGAAATAATGGAAAATTGTATACTCACCTTTCCGTAATTTTCCTTTCCTGGTGCATCTTCATGGCAGCATACATATGGGTTGTGAATCCGCCCCCACAACCTGATAAGACTGGTTAACTATAAATCAAAGACAGACCCGGCTCACAGCATTCTCTGTAACTCTCACTATTTGGGTGGGCATTGGTATGCTGCCATGAAGATGCACCAGGAAAGGAAAATTACGGAAAGGTGAGTATACAATTTTCCATTTTCCTAGTGCATCAGGGCAGCATACATATAGGGACTAACTCGCCATACTGGAGGGTGCAAGAAAATTTTATAATCATCATCAGTAGCGAAAAGTATGCACCATGCTTTTTCTAATTTACTGTCGCGAGCCGGGTTCACCTATTAAAGTGTAATGTCCTGGGAGGACCATATTGCTGACTTGCAAATACCTCAGGAGACTCAGCGGTGAACTGTCCACAAAGCTGCCACTGCCCTAATTAAATGTGCTCTGAAGACCTCCGAAACGGGAAGGCCTTGAAGAGTAGGCTCTTTTAATTGTCTTAATCTAGGAGGTGACTGAGCATTTGATGCTGACTGACCCTGCCTTAGGCCACGCTGGAACCGAGAACATATTTCAGCTTTCCTAAATGAGAAGGTAGCTGCCAAGCAGGCCACCAGCCTTAGCTCAACATCCAGGGGATGTTGTTCTCTCACTCAACCAAGAAAAGATGGCAAATTTACTTCCTGGTTAAATTGGAAGGAGAAGTACACCCCATGAATAAAAGCAGTCTGGAGTTTTAGGACCATTCTGTTCTGTCCGGGTATAATGTTAAGTGAGGCTCCTTGAGTACAAAGCCTGCAGTTCTGACATCCTTCACAGAGGTTGTAGCAACCAGAAATATGGTATTTAGGGTTTGCACAGTGTAGTCAATTCTGTAGAATAGAAATGAGGCCTTGATAGAAATGGGGACCATAAGCAAGTTCCACATAGGGAACAATGGTCCTCTGCAAGTGCAGACAAGGCCGAACTTTGAGCTTTTAAACGTATTTGAACCTATGCCCCTGATTAGCCCCAGTAGAGAGAGAGAGAGAGAGAGAGATAGAGAGAGAGAGAGAGAGAGCGAGAGAGAGAGAGAGAGCGAGAGAGAGAGAGACACACACACACACACTAGAGCCTTCCAAGCCAAAAATTGTATATTTGCAATTATTGATACAGGAAGCTCCGCTGACAGCCTAAGGATTCTACCCTTCCACAGTTGTCTAGGCATAATACAAATCTTGCTCCTCTTGCTAAAAGGAGCGAATAAAAAGTGCTTTGAACACTAATCGGTTCAAGAAAATTCAATACTATTCCTCATAAGCTTAACATCCCATAACCTTTCTAGGTGGGGTCTGATGTGATAATGTTCCGTCTGAAAACAATTGGTCAGTTACGAAGAACCAAGGATACTCCGGCACTGTTCTGCTGGAAGAGACTTCACTCCCAATGCACCTTTGGCTTTCTCTGTCTCTGATGGAAATTCCCTTGTTTCAGTTCTACTGAATTTTTCCCCATCGCTATTGCAGACAGTAATGCGGCGTACACACGGTCGGAATTTCGGATGGAAACAGTCCAATGGGAGCTTTTCATCGGATTTTCCGACCGTGTGTATGCCCAACAGTCTTTTTCTGTCGGAATTTCCGACGGACTTTGAATTGAGAACCTGTTCTCAATTTTTCCGAGGGAAAACCTTTCTATCGGATTTTCCGACCGTGTGTATGCAATTCCGACACGCAAAATTCCGACGCATGCTCGGAAACAATTCGACGCATGCTCGGAAGCATTAAACTTCCCTTTTATAGTGCTGTCGAACGTGTTTTATGCCGCTGTGTTATTGACCGTCGCAATTTGGTGTGATCGTGTGTAGGCAACACAGCTTGAGCGGAATTCTGTCGGAAAAACCGTCAGAGTTTTTTCCGACGAGAATTCTGATCGTGTGTACCTGGCATAAGACCTTTGTGAATGATCTGGGGGAGATGTACAGACCAAAGAGGAGGAACTCACTGGTAGAGGAATTGAGGATGAATTGGGACAAGTAGGTGTCTGATAAACCTACAGGAGAATCCTGCCTCCCAGATTTATGAATAATATAATTGATTGGAGGTTTCCCATCTTGCACAACTCTAACTTCCTATGCTGCTTGTCAAATTTTTATTTTTCTAGGAACAAAATCCTCATCTCCTCTGGGTATCCAGAACCTTAACAATTGCTTGTTTTTTTTTTTTTTTGATCCAGCTACAAACTGGAACAGAAGTTTTTACTTTTCCATCAACTCTGGTAGCCTGGCTGACTGGAAGAGATTGAAAGGTGGACTTCCCACCTGTCATTGTTATATGATCGTTATGCTCATTGAATTATCCCCCTGCATGGGTGAGTTTTCATGTTATACTTTTTTAATAAAAAAAATGTTGTAACCAGAAAGGCAGACCTCCCCTGAACTTCCACCAATGTCACGCCAATATAGCTGATATGGCCCACTGATCCTGAAGGTTTTCCCTCCAGGTGTGTGCATAAAGCTTTGCACAGGCACGCCCTGAATTAGTGCACCCTTAGGGCTCTTTAACACGGGGCGGATCAGTGCAGATCTCCGCTGAGCAGGAAGATGACAGGTCCGTCTCTGCACTCCGTGCAGGGACGGACCTGCTAGAGCGCCGCTCTCCCCTATGGGAGATCGGGTGACGACGGACCGTAGAGTCCGTCGTCACCCGATCCGCTCTGCAGACGGATGAAAAAATAGGGTTTTCCTCCGTCTGCAGAAACGGAGCATAGCGGACACGGACGAGATCGGGTGTCAGCAGATGCTCATCCGCTGACACCCGCTATCCCATAGGGATACATGTATGTCCGTTTTTCATCCTAAAACGGAAGGATGAAAAACGGACATACGGTCCGTCAGTGTGAAAGAGCCCTTAGAAGGGACTTCCGCTGTACTCCTAGGACAAGAGCCTTAGATCTTTTAAGGCTTCAATAATGAAGATTGGGTACTTCTCCAGTTAGTTTACTAATCTTTTCCCCCGTAGTATTGTGCCTCCTGGTGTCTACTTGGGAGTCGCCACTTTTATGCTGGACCTTTGAGTTTTCTGTTTTTGTCAGATGATATTCGCCCTGACCCTCTAATGGTCACCCATGGTCATCAATTGACGTCTGACACATCCACCACACAGTATGCCGCCAATTTCAGCTCTTACAAAGCTGTTACCGCCTTGTCTCTTTACTTTTTCCAGACGGGCTTATTTAAAGGGTTACTCCACTTTTTTAATCTGCAGGGCTGCAATTTTCCTGTTTGTATGACTGGTTCACTGATTTTCCCAGAAGTCTGCGTCAAGATAAGTCCGATTTTTTGGCATCCACTGCAATAAAAAAAAATTTAATTTTTGATAAGATATTCCCAATAGGGATGCAGACCCTGCCACTTTCCCAGCTGGTTGACAATTATGAAACCACTCCCATTAGACTCATTCAGCACATGGGTTGGTTATTGCTGATGTGCCAGTAGCTGCAGATGCTACAGTATGTAGGAGCACTTCAGATCTAGATCTAATTTTCAGACTAGAGCCTCCTTGAATGTGACATGTCTTACCAGCTACATTCATGATGCATCCATCGTTGGAGGAGACTGCAGCAGGTTGAGCTCTAGCTTTTTCAGGGTATACAGATTTGATAGCCTGTTTATGAGGGCATCTTTTCTCCGACCCCTTCTATTATTCCTGGATTAACTCTTCCAGTTGTTTAGCTTTAGCAGGCTCTCTCATCTTGAGATCCTTGCAGGGCTTTGTAGTGCTTGTCCATTTGACACACTAGCTTGGCGGGCAATGATTTTCCACAACAAATGCAGCGATTATTAGGGCTGGTAGTTCTGGTTGGAAGTGCTAGACAATTTATGCACTGTAGCTTGTCAAGCAATAACTTTTCACCACGAATGCAGAGACCATTAGGGTTGGTAATCTGTGGTGTTTGTAAACGGGGAGCAAACAAAATGAGAGGTGAGATGATGACATTGATCAATCTTGCCTGTATGTCTGTGCTTTGACTGTTCTGGCTTTAGCAGGCTCTCTTCATCTTGAGGTCCTTGCACGGCTGTATAGTGCTTGTTCATTTGACACACTAGCTTGGCAGGCAATGATTTTCCACAAATGCAGCGACTATTAGTGCTTGTAATTTGTGATGTTTGTAAACGGGGAGCAATGATAATGAGGGGTGAGGTGATGAGATTTAATCAACATTGCCTCAATGTCTGTTCTTAGATGGTGACTCCATATTGTAGTCCTTACAGGACTATAGATATTGGCTCTTTTTTTCTCAATCTTCACTACTTACCTAATCCCTATACCTTAATGGGTGGTCTGACTGGACAGCGTTTCCCATAGGAACAGAGAAAAGCAGCAGATTGAAAAGAAGAACAGAATAATGCTAAGTCTCCACTATTGCGACCTGAAAGTCGCATGATTTGCTGCAAATTTGATGCAACTTGGAGCAATGCCTGTTATATTCTTAAGGTCTATGAACACAGATATAAATGAACAAAAAAGTGTAGCGCTTGGGTTGCAAGAGTCAAAAAATGTGTACACTGTGAGTGTATAAGGGTGTTGCAGGTATATATCTCAATTTTTTTTTTTTATAATTAAATCTTTATTAATAATTTTGTATATACAGTTTACATTTTGCTGATTACATATCCTTAGTCTATCCAGTCATTTAATACCCCCGTGGTCTGAAGATTGGCCCTTCCGGCGGCCCCCGTCCCCCGGGAGAGGAGCAGCAAAAAAAAAAAAAAATAAAAAAAAATAAAAAAAACCTTCCGGTTCTTTGATTCAGGTGATATACCCCCTGTATCCCAAAATAATATTCGTTTACTTTTTTACTACGTGTCTTTAGTGTCTTCCCGCCTATTGAGTAAAAGTGTTTTAGTGTCCTACAATCTCCCCCGACCAAATCAGGGTCTCCCACCCTCCCTCTCGGTCTTCCCCTTACTCCCCCCCTCCCTCCCTCTTTACTCTGCTCCATTAAGTGTTGTGTTGCTTTCTCTCAGTGCTCCATCCTTGTGCCTTCCCAATCAAGTGTGGTTTTCCTTAGTTTGTGGTGATAAAAAAAAAAAAAAAAAAAAGACTTACTATATATATATATATATATATATATATATATAGATATGTATATGTTTATATATGTTTGTTTGATTAGGGGGAGAAGGCTCGTTCCTCCCTAAATATTTCCTTGTGGAGGTGTGCGTTTCCCAATTACTCCGCGATCCGTGTTTCCATCTCAAATTTCCCCTCTTAACCTCCCCCTGTTACCCCTCCCCCCCCCCCCGCCCCCCTCCCTACTCGCCACTCAATCTATGTGTTATTTTCTCCTTATACCCCATCCTTTTACCTACCTAGTTAAGTGTAATTTGTCTTGTGTTTGTGGAGGTGTCAGCCAAAAAAAAAAAAAAAAAAAAATTAAAAGGTTTTAATTTGTTCCTCATCCCTATGGTCCCCGGCCGCCGAGAGCGCCCCTCTCCCTCCACAGCAAGCATCCCTCAACTTTGTATTCAGCAGTTCCTTATACATTTCTGTTTTTAAGACAAAAGACATAAAAACAATTTTTTTTACATTCCCCGAATAGGTTTCCCAGGTTGTGGTCTCCTCCCCGTCTATTTACATCGGTCCCCTTCACTTTTCCTGATTTGTATTTCAATTTCTATTTCCTTAGCCTGTTCTTCCCATCCCTCCCAGATTGCATCGTATTTCTCTTGTTTATTTTTCGTTTTATATACCCACCTCTCTGCTTCTTGGATTTTATCTACCTCTCTTTTCCAGTCCTCCAATGTTGGGCCCTTGATCTGTTTCCAATTTCTTGGTATTAGTTTTTTAGCTGCGTTCAGCAAGTGCTGTATTATATTTTCTTTGTGGGCTGCCTTGGTGTTCATAGCCCCATGGAACAGGTAATGTTCTGGTTTCATCTCCATCTTCTCTTTTTCCATTTTCCTGATCCATGGGGCTATTTCACCCCAATATTTCTTTATCTCAGGGCAGGTCCACCATATATGGAGGTGAGTTCCCTTTTCTCCGCATCCTCTCCAGCAGGAGCTCTCTGCGGTTGGGTATATTTGTGCCAGTCGGGCAGGGGTTCTATGCCATCTGGTTAAAAATTTATATGACATTTCCTGTGTGGCTGAGCTTGTTGACGATGAGTAAGTGGCTTCTATTATCCTTTTTATTTGTAGTGTCGTGAATTTGTACCCTAATTCTCTTTATATCTCAATTAATTATATATATCTCAATTAATTAAAAAAAGTGATTTAAATAATACCAAGAATTAAAATTATTATAAATGAACACAGATATGAACGGTACTCGTTGGAAATCATGGGGTACGGCTTGTCATGCGACTTTGCAGTAACAAGTCGCACTAGTGGAAACCAAGCCCTAACACAGTGACCCAGAGCAAGCATTGAAAAGGAGATGGGGAAAAACATAGGTGAAGGCCATAAAAAGGGAAACATACCTGCAAACAATGACCACATAAGCATCCAGCATGCATGAGTAGAGAGCTCCACCATTTGTTGCCCAAAAAAATGCTATAGAAAAACATTTAGAACTCACATTTGCTACTAGTGATGGTATCAGTGCCTGAGCCTGTTCAGATCACCAACCTGGAAAGCTCTAGCCAGGAAACACAGAGGCCGCATCACTTCCTGCCTCTCATGCTCAGAGTATACTTGCACTGTTGCAGCCATCTTGGAAATGGCAGAAGCCCATAACACAGAGAAAGAAGTAAAAGGCATATAGAAAGCAAAAGGAAACGCTGTCACTTACGTCAAAGCTTGTTTAAAGCTTTCTTTGAGAAGCCTGCACCACCAGAATGGGGCTCCAACCATATAGCTAATTTAGAGACTGTACAGGAAGGACTTCCACCCAGGAGAGGCTGAAATATGCCAACCACCAGAATGGGGCTCCAACCATATAGCTCATTTAGAGGCTGTACAGGAAGGACTTCCACCCAGGAGAGGCTTAACCTGGCTGGGGCGACAAACGGTAAGGGATACCTTGCGATTTCAGTCCTGATCAGGTGAGGAAAAAAAGTAGAATGCTGTGAGCCCGGTATGTCTTTGATTTATAGTTAACCAGTCCTATCAGGTTGTTGGGGCGGAGTCACAACCCATATGTATGCTGCCATGAAGATGCACCAGGAAAATAAAATGAGGTAGTCCCAGAGTGGATAAATAAATGAAAAAGTTGTCCGAATTTATACACCAAATCTTAATGCAGAAGCAGAGGAAGCTTCTCATTCATCAGGAGTGATTGCGAGGGGGTGGCCATGAATCGGTGGCCTCCCCCTCAGCATGGATCGCTCATGGAATGATTCTGACCGCTGCAGGCCCGATCGGGCCCCCCGCTCACTGGGAGGCAGGGATGTACAGGTACGCCCATATGCCTGCCCGTGCCATTCTGCCGACGTACATCGGCGTGCGGCGGACGGCAAGTGGTTAAAGTGGATGTAAAACCAATTTTTTCTTAAATGAAGACTTCTACCTGGTAGAGTAGAGGATGGCAAGTCATCTGTGCCCAGTCTTGCCACGAAGAGTTAATCCAGCTCTGAGCAATCCTCTTGTGTATTTTAACTGAGATAAAAAAACAACACATAGAGAAATCTGTGCTGCCACTTCCCCCACTGCTGTGACTGACATCTGCTTTCCTTATCTCATGCACTAGCAGGAGAGCAGAGTGTGTCTACGCACTGAGTGTATGACATGAGCAGGAAGGAGTGTATATGACAGGGGGACCGTGAGCGTGTGCTCCTTCTGCAGTGCGCGCGCTCTCCTTCACTCTACAGGTGCAAGGTTCATCCTCGTGACGCTGCCTGGCCAAGGAGAGTGTAGAGGTGGGTGGAGCGTCTGCTGACGTCACGACTCCGCCCACTGAGCGCCGAAATATAGACTGGCCCAACAATTCTAGAGTTTTGCAGGGCTCCAAATGCAGAAGGGGGGTGACAATTCAAAGGTAGGGATACATGCAGGAGGCATACATATAAGTCACGTCGCGTGGGTTTACATCCACTTTAAGTACATGTGATATTTCATTTTTTTCTTTTTTTTAATTCACAGACATTTCCAAACCTCTGTTTTCACTTTGTCATTATGGGGTACTGAGTGTAGATTAATGAGAGAAAAAAAGCAACGGTCTCAAGACTAGAAGCACTGTATTCCAAGCTATATAGCGAAGCCTTGTAGAAGCTACTTTTACAATGCAGTTCCATGCAGCAAACATATAGAACAATTTAATTTAAAGTTCTGTAAAGGAAATATCATTGTTTTCACTGCAAATTTAAAGCCGATTTCCATGTTTCCTGTCACTTTAAATAGTTTGTTTGGACCAAGCTGCTCCATACAAATTGCTAGAATAGAGGGGGATACCTCCACAGACGTATCCCTCCTGATTTCACCTCTAACTCCCATCCTTGGGAACCCGGACTTCATGACTGGCTTTTGGCTTTACCAAAAAGAACCTTAGGTGACTTTGGCAGACTGGGAAATTCTGATTGGGCAACTTCTGGATGCACAGCTGGCTACCTTCCCATGCGGAACTCTCTCTTAGTTCTACTCTATCTTTAGATTTTAGAAGCACTGCTCAGCTTAGACATTTCCTCCTGACTTTCAGTAAAGCTAATAACTCCCTACGTTTGTCAACACAGCTAGATTCTATATGCTTGAGAGGGGAACCATCTAGGCACACTTTGGCTCGTGTATCGACTTTTACCTACACTCAGATGCCTCCTACCCAGCATTCTCACGTCACTGGGAATCAGGCATTACTTTCACGGCCAAACAAGCAGATAAGTTAATTCACCTTTGTCACAAGTCTTATAAAGGCAATGAATACCAGGAAACTGGATAAAAGATACTGTCCCGGTAGTACTGGGTCCTTTATGTATTGCATAAAATGGACAGGAAAGTTCATGATACTGGTTGGTGCCTTTCATTGGAAATAGTTATGATATCCAATGTCTTCAGTATTTTTCAGAGATTCGGTCATTCTGGGAGGATGTGATGCCAACCATTAAACACTTGAATGCTGTGGATCTCAGTGGTAATCCTGGGGCATGCCTTCTCCACCTACCAGACAGACCCATCAGAAAATATAAAGCTTCTTTCACTATCCACCTAGTGAACTTGGCCAGAGCTTGCAATGTATCAAATGCAACCATTGACGAGGTCGATGTGGTATTATAAAATTAATGACATCCTCCACATGGAGGAACTGACAGCTACCCTCCACAATACTGAGGAAAAATTTAGCGAAAACTGGAGAGCCTGGCAATACTTTACTTGTACAGACAGGTACCTCCAGGAGATGCCTGATACATAGCCTTAAGCCTTTCCGACCTTTGGATCTTTCTGGGTGGAGCCCCTGGGAAGGGACCTCCCTTCTAAGCACCCTCCCCCTCAATGGGGAAAGGTCAGGGTGGGCATGGAAAAACACATTTGGGCGGAGCTCAATTACACCAGTACACACAGCAGGAAGGAAGCTTACTTATATGTGAAAACCATGCTGGCATTGTTCCTTAAAGGGTCAACACTGTTTTAATTAGGAAATTGTTCCAGTGCACAGGATTATGTGAGTATATCTCCTCTGGATTTCTAACGTTTTAATAACGTGTACAGTATTTTAAATACTGTACAATGAGGGTTCTTATTTCTTTTGAGCACCATTAACTAGCAGTACTGGTAATTATTTTCTGGAGAGTGTGGAGATTCCTGGTGGTGATTAAAGTGTTAAGCCACTACACTATAAACATATCATCCCCTCTAACATTGTGTGCCCCTGCGTCTGTGTTATAAAAAAAATGCAGATTATACCTTATATCAGAGTGTCTCCCGGTGCTCACGTGACTCCTTGGCTCTCTCCTCTGCCTAGCTAACAGCTATAGTGGGCGGGGCCGAGCACTCCCGCTGACCTAAATCCCAGGGAGGAGAGCTGCGGATGACGGAGTCATATAAACTAACCACGGTGTCAGGGCTCAGCAGCCATGATAAACCATGGTCAGTTTACAGAGGGGAGGGCATAGCTAGGCAGGATCAGACAGGTTTTTTAGGTGATACAGGAGGCCATATTACACAGCACAAGCACTGTACTGTTATTCATGCTTTTTTTTTTTTTAGGGTACCAAACACTTTAAGTTCCCGAACACATCTGGAGAGGTCTAGAGAGTTATTGGAGCCTGATTAAAGGGCAAGAAGCTCTTATTTATAATATTGAGTTCAGTGGCTAATGTAATTGGTGGTCGATTACACTCGGTGTACATGGCAATAATCTTAAATTATGATCACGGAGGATCGTTTTTTGGACACTGAGCACATTTGGAGCATATTAATTTAATTGCCAATTGAACTTCTGTACACATTTATTGAATGCATTTTTATATGCAATATCCTTGATGGCAAGCATAACTTGGCACAAATTTGTGGCAGTGTTGAATTTTTATATGCAATATCCTTGATGGCAAGCATAACTCCTGTTAACTTGCTGCACATTTTCATTGGCAAGTTGTACACTTGCAAAGCACTTCAAGCACAAGTTCTAGTTGAAACTTTTCCAATTTGTAGCAAATTTACGTGGCAAGTCTTTAGCAAAAGCAAAGTTGCAGTGGGGAGTCTACAGCAAGAGCTCTGCAAGTCTACAGCATGAAAATTCAGCCACAGTGACCCCTGTGGTGGGATAACTATTGCACAACATAACTGAATCAGAACTTGCAGCAGACTTGCAGAATGTTTGCAAAGAAAGTTGATCTGGAGACATGCAATGTGGACTTGCTGCAATTGTGCAACAAACTTGTAAAGCCTGGCCAGTCTAGCAATAGATTAGCAAGTAATTTTCAAACTTTCAGCATAATTGCCTGCTATCTGGGATATTACAGTTTTTTTAGGTGTATATATCATCATTTTTTGATCCATATCTACGCATTTCATTTGTTTGCACATTGAAATTCATGTATTTTATTTAAAAAAAGGTTTGTTTATATATTGTACTGTGTTTATTAATTTGCTGTGTGTGCACATTACTGCATGATAGAGGTGCGTGTTTAATTTTTTTGATTGTGCTGCACTCTTTTAGGAATATTATAATTGTCTTTTTTTGTGCACAGAATATGCCACTTAGGCTTATGTAACTTTGGCATATCTGTGATTGTTTTGGACTACATTTGTTCCCAGAGACATATGTGTAAGTCTATATTTCTACATTTTAAGAAGAGATAAATAAATTAGGAATGAAAAAAAAAAAATCCTCCCCCAACAAAAGGATTTAGAGCATGGCCCCACTCCAATGTACATGCATATACAAATGTAAATGCACATGTTGGAGCCACTTACGTAAAAAAAGGTCATCTAAACTACATGACGTCATCTAAACTACATATCTCTGTGCATGCTGGAGTGAGAGCAATAGTTCTCAGCCCAATATTCAAGTTTAACTATAAATGATGACCTGTATGGCGTTTAAAGTGTTACTAAACCTAAAAACGCTTTAAGAGGGCTTTAATGCCTGGGAGGACACGAGGCTTCTATATCATTTGAGAGCCAACCACGTGGTCACATGATTAAAAGCCCATCCTGCTGGCTCATGCTCAGAAGCCTTGACTGAGAACTGTCAGTGACAGTTTCATCAGTGTGCTGGGAGCATGCAGTGAACGCGCTCTCAGCACACAACCTCATATTACTGTGGACACATATGCACGGCAGCTGGGCATAAAAGTCCACCTTTTTTGTCACTGCATTTATGTATTACATGGTTGGCAAGAGTACTTTAGTTATTTTCCCGATAAGACCAACACTCTACTGCTAGGTTCTTTCAGTTGTTGTAGGTCAAGGGGTGCTCAACCGGTAAAGCCCCACAAAGCCCCCTGATGTGGCCCACGACCTCATGCTCTGTATATAGTGGGTCAGCCAACCTGCCATCCCAGAGTATCAGAGTGGATGGAGCAGGCGCTGAAGAAAGCAAGCAGCTGCAGAGGGAGCAATAGATACATAAGCCGATGCTTCCCCTGTAGCGCCGACTCCTGTCCCAGGCGAAGTGCATTTGGTATCACTCCCCCTGGGACAGGAACCCATCTAACAGCAAAACAACTTTTAAAAACAGGGTTATTAGGCTGCTTTCACACTGATCCGCAGGTGTAGCGCAGTGGACCTGTGGTTTTCCTGTGGGTTAGCTGCACTGAGGCATAGATTTCTATTATGTCCTGCGTGTTTGATGCACTTTCTAAAATCTCACCAAAACTCCTAAAAGCAGGAGTTTTGGTGCACTTTCAGAGAGTACACCACACCTGCAAGATGTAATAGTGGGTAAAAATCCTGGCTGAAGGAGTATTTATACTAAAATTGAGGGGGAGGAAGAATTTGATTATAATGGGGCAGACAGGGGTTAGTCCCTATTGGTGGGTGGAATAGGGAAAGATGGGGAGGGCTATGGCAGATGATAAGAAGGTTCCCATGTTACAAACAACCATTGGAAATTGTACTATTTGTACTAAAATAAAAAAAATATGCAAAATACATGTGCAAAATGTGACAATGAATTAAAGTGTTTGTTTACCAATGCTATAAGTCTGCCAAGCAAAATAGGTGAGTTGGAAGCTTTGGTGCATGAAGAGAACTATGATATAATTGGTATTGCTGAATCCTGGCTTCATTCTTCACATGACTGGGCTCTTAATATTCCTGGCTATGCACTCTTTTGGAGAGACAGGGTAAAATGAAAAAGTGGTGTCTTTCTCTATGTGAGAAGTGATCTCAAAGCGAGTGTGAATGAGGACCTAGTTGATGGAGAGTGTGATGAGGCTGAAGCATTATGGGTGGAACTGCACGTGTGTGCATACTACAAAGGTAATCGTTGGAGTTTGCTATAGGCCACCCAATGTTAATAAGGAGATGGGGACTGCAAGTGCTGGGACAGTAATAATAATGGGGATTTTAACTACCCATAAATTGACTGGAGTAATCTGAACCTCTAGATGCATGCCCCAACCCCAGGAGCTTGCGTCTGTCGTTAACCTCTTTGCTGCCGGAAATGTCCCAGAAAGGGGCCCTGTTTAATTTGTCTGCCTCCTCCACCACCACAATTTTCTCTTGACCCGAGAGGGAATCATGATTTGTATCTCTAATGACTCCCCGTAAGACCAATTCTGAAGAGTTGTCTGATGGAAATCTCTTGAATGGAGGTGGGCCCACTGGACCACTGGGATTGGGGCTGTAGGAAGGCCCAGCGATGACATGGATCGTAAATGGCAAGCTTGACTGAAATTTTTTCACTGCGTTCTGAACTTTTAATATTTTTTCCTCTGGGAGAAAAAAAATTCCCTGCAAAGAATCGATGGCATAGCCCAAGAATCTTATTATCTGGGTGTCAGGGCTGGGCCCAGCCCTTCCTTCTCTGAGCTGGCCGCTCAGCTGTTGGCTAATTGCCAGCTCCTATCTCTCCACAGTGACTCATCCGTTCATGATCCTGCTTGTCGGTCCTGCCTACTTAAGCTATCCAGTCCAGATGATCTCTGCCTTCGCCTTGGTCACATCTCTAGAGACGCTCTCCTGTGTTCCTGTTAAATACTTCCTTGGCTGACATTCCTTCTGGCTCCGTGACGTTTTGGCTTGTCTGACTATCCGTTATGGTTCCTGAACTCTGGTTATGTTTTGACTACGTTTACTCTGTTTACCTTGTTTTAATTATTATTATTAAACAAGTGTGATTTAACTGTACTTCTGTCTCAGTCTGATTCATGTAGGTGAAAGCTATGAATTCAGAAGATGCAGTCAATCCACTTGTTGGTAATATTTTTTCCAGATTGGATGAGCAGGATCACTGCATGGATCAGTTTGCCATGGCGTTACAAACGCTCCTGAGTCGCACGGCTCACCTGGAATCTCCCACTGTGACTTCTCTGGTACAACCTGTGTTGCAGGCCATCCCTGCTGCTGCTCCAGTCTCTGTGCAGGCACCCGCCTCGAGAATTACCTCTATAAGATGGATGTCTGGTTCCGCTCCACTTCCCCAGCATGTTGAGATATACTTTGAAAAGCTGCCCCAGGCGTTTCCCACGAAATGAAGCAGAGTAGGTTTCGTGATATTTTTGCTTTCTG
This sequence comes from Lithobates sylvaticus, assembly GCA_028564925.1. Taxonomy (NCBI): domain Eukaryota; kingdom Metazoa; phylum Chordata; class Amphibia; order Anura; family Ranidae; genus Lithobates; species Lithobates sylvaticus. The sequence continues at coordinate 208,876,328 of CM053028.1, forward strand.
AGAGAGCCTAGGCCTGGGCAAACCCTCTAAGGGGGAAATACAAAAACCTGTTGTCTTGAGTTACCCTGAGTTTGTGGCTTCTTTTAAAAGGGTATTTGACATTCCTGCACATTCCGCTTCTGCTGCTAAGTGCCTCATGTCCATCGAACCGTTGCCGATTATGCTATTGAATTCCCTCTGGCAGCAGAGGTTGCTTGGAACAATGAGGCTCTCGTGGCTGCCTTTTCTCATGGTCTCTCGGATACCATCAAGGAGAAGATAGCAGCCTGAGATATACCCACTGAGCTGGAGAAGTTGATCACGTTTGCCATCCTCATTGACTCCAGACTCAGAGAAAGACTCTCTTTTAAGGAGTGCTTGCAAAAGCCTCCTGTACATTGGTGTCCAAGCTTTGCAGTCCCACCCTTGCCTCCCTCACCTCCCATGCCTCCTGGTACCAAGTCAGTCAGTGAACCCATGCACTTGGGTTTCACGCGTCTCACTGCGGCTGAGAGAACCTTTAGGAGGAGGGAGAGATTGTGCCTTTATTGTGGCCAGGCAGGTCACTTTTTGAAATCTTGTCCTATCTGTCCAGGGATCGCCAGAACCTTGAGGTCCTGTCACGGACAGACCTTAGGTGGCGTTGATGGAAGGTAGGTAGTAGGGATTATGGCAGTGCAAAAAGAAATGTAAAAAAAGGGTTGTTGACAATTCAATGCTTATTTGAGAAAATGTATAGTTTTATTTAGAATATTTTGTATCAAAAAAAGAAAAAGAATTCATGAAAAGATAAATTATACATTCATGAGTGCCTAATGGCAGCAATACATATGCTCAAAGGCCCCAATAGTGAACAAATAGTAACAATGCAATTATACATAAGATTTACTGATTACAAGGTATAAGGTGTGAACATTAGCAGATTATTCAATTGAGTTGTATGGATAAACCTGTATAAGGAATGCAGGCCGTTTTAGTATCCGACATGTTTCGCCATAAAAATGCCTTCCTCAGGGATGGCCTGCTAAGTAGAGGGTTATATCTGTATAAAAGGAATAACAAAAGTTACTGATAGTACATGGACCAGACAGTGCATACTCTAGATGAGGGGCAAGGGAGAAGGGATAAGGGGAGGCAGTAAGGTGCATCACTTTCTCCACCCAGTCAGTCCATACTAAGACAGACATGAAAACCTCACAATTCATTTCCCTGCTTACCCTAAAATCCATGGTAGATGGTATACATGAAGGAAATCGGCGAGAACCAAGGCCGGGTAGCCTGAAGGGTGCCTGATCAGTAGGTAGCAGAAGACAAACTAGACCTAGCAATAAGTGTAATATTTAGGTTACATATATTTGAATTAATCACTGTTTCAAAGCAGAAAATTTATTATACACAGTGTTGCCCAATTGTGGAAAAAAGTTCCACAAGTGTATGGCATATCGCTGTGAAAGGACAAAAGGCTCAGTACTTACTTTAATTATTTAAAAACAGAAGACTAGAATTGGAAGGACTCGGACAATATAGGTCTTTAGATGGTAAGGAGGCACCTAAAGGGGTTAATGTATGGAATATTAGCATGAATTAATTAATAATAATTGGGCATTAGGATAAATAAAATAAAATGAGGGTGTGTGAAAACATACCTGCTTGTGGTTACATTGATGTGAGCTGAGGGACTAGCTAATAGTTTATTCCAAAATGGTTTAAAGTTCATGGATATAGGCAAGATACTCTCCCCTGAAAGCAATGGGGACTATTAGAAGAGTTTTAGAAAGCTACAGGCAGGTATACAGAAAAGCCAGTACTAGAGTTTAAGTTAAAGTAACTTACTTTTAGGAATAAGTGTAACTGTGTCAGGCACCTCCAATGTCCGGTACTCGAATAGTTTAGTCTATATTTGTTCAATCAATGCCAAACAAACTATTCCGTACCACTTGTCTTTCTGTTTTTATTTTTTTCTCTCTTTTTGCTCATTCTTTAATATATCAAATGTATGTAAATTCATTAAAACATTATTATTATGTATTAAAACATTTTATTGTTCTTTGTATGGGTGTTAATAATAAATTATTCCATACACATCATTAATACTAAATGTATTACATTTTGTATTGCATTGATAGTGTTGTGATCTGATGGTCTACGTGTTTCAGATTGTCCTTGCTCTGATGGGGGAATTTCGGGTAGATGATATGGGCTTTCTTGGCTGTGTGTGCCTCTCTTCCTTCACCCCTACCCATCTGCTATACCTCTAATTCCTTCCCTGTTGGGCCAGCAGCTTTTCCCACTCCAATTGGTCATTTTTAGGCACCAGCGATTTACCAGGGCGGAGTGTGCTTCACTAGGAGGACCTTCAGTGGCCTAGTATGGACACCCAAGGGCAATGCTATCATATCTTGCTAACCCGCCCACTTTAGCCTCTGCAACCTAATGCGCAGCTGCCGCGATGACGTCATCGCGCGGCATGATGCCCGGACGCCTTGCATTATGGACCTTGTAGGCCCATAAGCAGTCCGTGCGCATGCGCAGAGGCGCATCGTGCCCGCTGATTGAAGGGCGTCTATTCACGGAAGACATTACTTATAGCCGGATTCTGGAAGACATTACTTATAGCCGACACCGGCACTCATTCGAGTACCGGACATTGGAGGTGCCTGACACAGTTACACTTATTCCTAAAAGTAAGTTACTTTAACTTAAACTCTAATACTGGCTTTTCTGTATACCTGCCTGTAGCTTTCTAAAACTCTTTTAATATTCCCCATTGCTTTCAGGGGAGAGTATCTTGCCTATATCCATGAACTTTAAACCATTTTGGAATAAACTATTAGTTAGTCCCTCAGCTCACATCAATGTAACCACAAGCAGGTATGTTTTCACACACCCTCATTTTATTTTATTTATCCTAATGCCCAATTAATTATTATTAATTAATTCATGCTAATATTCCATACATTAACCCCTTTAGGTGCCTCCTTACCATCTAAAGACCTATATTGTCCGAGTCCTTCCAATTCTAGTCTTCTGTTTTTAAATAATTAAAGTACTGAGACTTTTGTCCTTTCACAGCGATATGCCATACACTTGTGGAGCTTTTTTCCACAATTGGGCAACACTATAATTAATTTTCTGCTTTGAAACAGTGATTAATTCAAATATATGTAACGTAAATATTACACTTATTGCTAGGTCTAGTTTGTCTTCTGCTACCTACTGATCAGGCACCCTTCAGGCTACCCGGCCTTGGTTCTCGCCCATTTCCTTCATGTATACCATCTACCATGGATTTTAGGGTAAGCAGGGAAATGAATTGTGAGGTTTTCATGTCCGTCTTAGTATGGACTGACTGGGTGGAGAAAGTGATGCACCTTACTGCCTCCCCTTATCCCTTCTCCCTTGCCCCTCATCTAGAGTATGCACTGTCTGGTCCATGTACTATCAGTAACTTTTGTTATTCCTTTTATACAGATATAACCCTCTACTTAGCAGGCCATCCCTGAGGAAGGCATTTTTATGGCGAAACATGTCGGATACTAAAACGGCCTGCATTCCTTATACAGGTTTATCCATACAACTCAATTGAATAATCTGCTAATGTTCACACCTTATACCTTGTAATCAGTAAATCTTATGTATAATTGCATTGTTACTATTTGTTCACTATTGGGGCCTTTGAGCATATGTATTGCTGCCATTAGGCACTCATGAATGTATAATTTATCTTTTCATGAATTCTTTTTCTTTTTTTGATACAAAATATTCTAAATAAAACTATACATTTTCTCAAATAAGCATTGAATTGTCAACAACCCTTTTTTTACATTTCTTTTTGCACTGCCATAATCCCTACTACCTACCTTCCATTCACACTTAATTACAAAAGGGATGAGGTGCTGTATAACATTGTGGATCCTCTCTGCCATTCTTGTACAACTTAGGTGGCGTTGTTTCGTCCCCAGTTACCCAGAAGGATAAGCCCCTGGTTTCGGTCACCCTTTCTTGGGCTGAGTCATCTGTTGGGATACAGGCTCTAATCGACTCTGGGGCTGCTGGCCTGTTCATTGATGCTGCCTTTGTATCGAAGCACTCGATTCCGCTGCGTGACACTCCACTTGCCATTGAGGCTCTTGACGGGAGACCTCTACAGCCTGCCCATGTGACTCATGAGACTGTTCCATTGTCCATGGCCGTAGGGGCTCTTCACCATGAGATAATCCAGTTCCAAGTTATTTCCTCACCCAAGTTTTCGCTGGTTATTGGTTATCCTTGGTTACAGAGGCACAACACCTCTTTTGATTGGCTCCGTGCTGAGGTTCTCTCCTGGTCGCCACAATGCAAGACATGCTTCCAGAAGGTAGCCAAGGTCCTGTGCACTTCTTCAATCTCCTCGCTGCTGGAGAAGTACCGCGATTTTATCGATGTCTTTGACAAAGGTCAAGCCGGTAGTTTGCCGCCACAACGGTCGTATGATTGCTCAATTGACCTTCAACCTGGTTCCATAACCACTCATGGCTGGGTTCACCCTTTGTCAGTTTTGGAGGATAAGGCCATGGAGAAGTATGTTGCAGATGCATATTTCTCGAGGTTTCATCCACAAATCCTCCTGCTGGTACTGGTTTATTCTTTGCGAAGAAGAGGAGTGGTGAACTGAGACCTTGTATTGTTTATAGGGGTCTCATTTGTTTCACGATTAAGAATGCGTATCCGATTCCGTTAATTACAGAGTTATTAGACTGCGTCAAGGGAGCAACGTTTTTTACGAAGCTTGATTTGAGAGGGGCATACAATCTCGTGAGGGTTAAGGAGGGCAACGAGTGGAAAACTGCGGTTAATACCAGAACAGGCTATTATGAGTACCTCGTTATGCCTTTTGGCCTTTGTAACGCTCCGGCAGTTTTCCAGGAATTTATTAACGATGTCTTCCAAGATTTGGCTTGTCTCTGGCTATGTTTTGACTACGTTTACTCTGTTTATCTTTTTTTTATTATTATTAAACAAGTGTGATTTAACTGGTTGGACTTTTCCCTCTTCAGAAGCCAGCCAAAACTCTCTAATTGGCTCTCTGTCCTCTTTAGATCCTTCCACAAAAGGTCCTTCGAGTTGGCAAACATGAGGGGATCATCCAGGTAAGGCACAATCTAAATGACCCCCATCCTGAATGGTGCCAAAGCCTCCGCCATAATCTTTGTGAAGACGCTCAGAGAAAAGGACAGTCCAAAAGGAAGGGCTCTGAACTGAAGATGCGACACTACTCCCCACATATTGACTGCCAAATGCAAAAACCTTTGTAATGCTGGTGCTATGGGAACATGTAGATACGCATCCCTGAGGTCTATGGTTGCTAGGACGCATCCTGCGGTAAGAAGTTTCCTTGCTGAGAAAATTGTATCCATTCGGAGCTTCTTGTACCGAATGGATTTGTTCAATACTTTTAAATTCAGAATTAACTGAAACCTCCCTGATGGCTTTTTGACTAGGAATACATGTTGTAAGATTAGGGTTATCAGACTCAACGGTAGGTGCGTTTTCCAGTGAGTACGCCAGTAAAAAAAATAATTTTTAAGAGGCTGGTAGCCCACTTTTATTTAAAAGCACACAAAAGTTCACAAAGACATCAGTACCCACGCAGGGGGGTTCCACCATTACTGTATCTTGCACACTCAATACTTTAGCCTCCTGGCTTACATTCTTCCCATACGGCTGATTCAGGTCTTTAGCCTAGGCCTTAGGTCTGCTCCTCAGACCCAAAAGAGTTTCCTAGAGATAAGCTCTCTCCTAGCTCACTCCTGATCAGCGCCTTGCTGCTCTGTCAACAAAGTACATCTGCCTCCTGCCGACATGCAGTCTCTGACTCCTCTCAGAGAAATGAGAGTCCACCTGACTCCCATGCACAGACTTCCTGTCTGTTGGGTGGAACACCGAGCCATAGCCAGGTCAAAACTAAATAGCCCAGCACACAGCTGTGCAATCAGCGTGCCTTTCTCTCCAAAATCTGGCATAAACCAGCAATCCTCCAGATAGCACAGGGTCCTACCACCACAGTGTGAATAGAACCCTAGTCCTTCCTCTTCCCAGGGAACTGGGATGATTACTTCCAGCTGTAGAAGTACCTGCAGGAGAGCCGTCTTTACCAAAGATTTCCCCTGACCTCACGGAATCCTGAGTTAGATAAAACCAACTTGGGGTGGTCTCTGAAAATTCCAGTCTGTAGCCCTCTGATATAACCCTGAGAACAAACGGATAGGACGTTTTCATCTTCCACTGTTGGAAAAGGGACATTAGTCTTCCTCCTACAGTTGGAAAACCATCACTGGTTTTTGGTGGTCTGGCTAGGAGGTCAGAACAACACCCCTGTTCTGCCTCAAACTCTTTGAGACCTCCAGGGTCTCATGTGTCCCGCCTCCTTAGTATCCTGGTGAAAAAAACTAAAATCCTTTTTAACCTATAGAGTTACCTTCTTTTTGGTTGGAAAGGCCTTCTTGTCCGCCGTTATCAGGAACTAAAGTACTCACCAAGGCCAAGATGCCGAGAGCGGTTGCCCTTGCGACTCAGCGCCCACAAGATTAATCAGGCACAAGTTAGAGGGTCAAACACAAGTGGGCAAGTCCAGGTAGAATGGTCAGGCGTAAGCAGGAAGGTCAAGGCAGGCTGAGGGTCAAGTACTGGTAAACAGGAGTGGAAGTCCGGTATGCAGGCCGAGGGTCAAACACAGGAGATAGACAGCAATCCGGGTAAACAAGCCAAGGGTCAAGGTTGGAGAAGGTAGAGAGGTCAAGACAATCCGGGTCGGCAACTGGTAGGCAGGTAGATAAAGCAGGCACAGGTACAAGGACAAGGGAACAGCTGACAGACGAACCAGCGTCTGTTTGGGTGCAGAGGCCTCTCTTTTATAGGCTGGCTGGAGGTCACATGGGGCGTGCGCTAGTGCGCATGCGCGCGCCGCGAGCGTGCGTGCGCCGCCACAGCGTCCCTCTATCTCTTACTATGCGCCGCAGCGCCGGACCTGTGCGCCTGCGCACTAGGGCACGCGGCGGACAAGGTCCCTGATAGTGCCCCCCCCTGAGGGGCAGACTCCGGATGCCCAGGCTATCCATTAGTTCGGGATGTTCCTGCTGGAAAATCTTGATTAGCCTTGGTGCATGGAAATTTCCCGATGGCTCCCAGGAGTTATCCTCCGGCGGATACCCCTTCCATTTCACTAGGTATTGTAGCTGACAACCCACCTTTCTGCACCCTAGAAGTGATTCCACCTTGAATTCTTCCATACCATCGATTGTGACGGGTGGTGGAGGAGGTTCCTCTCTGTTTGGGAAGGGACTTGGGACCAAAGGTCTCAGTAGAGATGCATGAAAAACAGGATGTATTTTGTATGCCTTAGGTAGAGAAAGCTCAAAGGCCACGGGATTCACTGCCTTTTTGACCTCAAATGGCCCAATAAATTTGGGACCCAGTTTCCGTGAAGGGCAAGAGAGCCTGAGATGAGTCGTTGACAACCACACCTTTTCTCCGACTTTGAAATGAGGATTCTCCCTCCTTCCCCTGTTGTGATATTTTTCGTATCCCTCTTGAGCCTGTTGCATGGTCTCCTGGAGTTTTTGGAAATTGGTTTGAATAGCCTCTAGTCGCTTCGGTTCGGGAAACGAGTTTGGGAGGAATGATGGGTGGAAGCCACAATTTGCCCAGAAGGGAGTTTGGTTGGTGGCTGAGTGGGAGGAATTGTTGTACGCGAATTCTGCGTATGCCAGCAGGGAGGACCAGTCATCTTGTGCAGAGGAGCAGAAGCAGCGTAAATATTGCTTGAGCGTTTGGTTGGTACGCTCCGTTTGGCCATTGCTCTGTGGATGGTAGGCTGAGGAAAGACAGGCCTTAATTCCTAAGGTTTTGCAGAGTTCCTTCCAAAACTTTGAGGTGAATTGTGAACCTCTGTCAGAGACAATGCTCCTGGGAACCCCGTGGAGCCTGACGACCTCTTTAATAAAAATGTTGGCAGTCTCGAGGGCAGAGGGAGTACCAACCATGGGCAGGAAGTGGCCCATTTTAGACAGCCGATCAACCACTACCAGTATGGTGAAAAAGCCTTCTGAGGGGGGTAGTTCCACAATAAAGTCCATTGAAATGTCCGCCCATGGACGTTCCGGGATGGGCAATGGCTTCAATAACCCCCAGGGCTTGGTTTTAGGACCCTTGTTTCGTTGGCACGGGACACAGGAAGAGATGTAGGTACGGCAGTCCTGCCTCCAGCCTGGCCACCAGAAGGTGCGCGAGATAAGTTCAGCTGTCTTTCGGTTTCCGAAGTGGCCTGCCAGTTTGTGGTCATGGAGAGTCTTCAAGACCAAAGGTCTTATTTCTAGGGGTACAAAGATCCTATCCCGAGACCAGAATAGGTCTTCACGTTTCTCTAGGGTAGACACAATGGGATCCTGGCAATGAGCTGAGGCAGTGAGGAGAGAAGTAGATAGATCTACTGGAGTAAGAAGCAGAAAATTTTGGGGGGCCAAAATGGTACTTGGTTCCGATACTTGAGAGGATTCCGGGGAGATGCGGGAGAGTGCATCTGCTTTGCCGTTTTTGGACCCCGGCCGGTAGGAGATGTGGAAGGTGAATCTTGAAAAAAAAGTGCCCAGCGGGCTTGACGGGGCCTCAACCGTTTGGCGGTACGTAAGTATTCGAGGTTCTTATGATCAGTAAAAATAGTAATTGGGTGGGTTGCCCCCTCGAGAAGGTACCTCCATTCTTCCAAAGCGGCTTTAATGGCCAGTAACTCACGATCACCGACATCATAATTTCTTTCGGACGGGCTCAATTTCCGGGAGGCAAAGGCCACTGGGTGAAGGAGGGCTTTTGGCCCGTGACGTTGTGAAAGGATGGCACCTGTGGCTGATTCCGAGGCGTCTACTTCTAGTACAAAGGGAAGTAGAGGGTCCGGATGTCGTAGAATGGGAGCAGAGGTGAAGAGGGTCTTTAATTTGGTGAAGGCATCCTGGGCTTCCTGGGACCATTGGAAATGGCCATGCTGTTGGGTTAGGCGGGTGATGGGAGCAACAATAGTAGAGAACCCGATGATGAACCTCCGATAAAAATTAGCAAACCCAATGAAGCGTTGGACGGCCTTTTTGTCCTTGGGAGCTGACCATTCTACTACTGCCTTGACCTTTTGGGGATCCATTGCAGTGCCTTTGGTAGAAATGATAAATCCCAAAAACTGTACAGTAGTCTTCTCAAATTCACACTTCTCGGCCTTAAGGTATAGTTGATGGGTTCTAAGGATGGTAAGTACCCTCCTAACGTGTTTCCGATGCAGATCCAGGGTGGCTGAGAAAATGAGGATATCATCCAAGTATACGACCAAGAAGTCGTCCAGGTGCTCCCTAAAGATGTCATTCACCAGATGTTGAAAGGTGGCTGGAGCATTGCATAGGCCAAATGGCATCACTAAATATTCATAATGGCCAAACCTGGACCTGAAGGCTGTTTTCCACTCATCACCTGCACGGATCCTGACAAGATTATAGGCGCCCCTTAAGTCAAGCTTGGAAAAAACTTTAGCCGATCGGAAACGTTGGAGGAGCTCAGGAATTAGAGGTAATGGGTACCGTTTTTTTACCGTGATTTTATTAAGCTCCCTATAGTCGATGCAGGGTCGGAGTGACCCATCCTTCTTCCCCACAAAAAAAATGCCAGCCCCGGCCGGAGAGGTAGAGGGCCGAATGAAGCCCTTTTCAAGGTTTTCGTCGATGTAGATTTTCAACGCCTTTAATTCAGTTTCAGATAACGGAAATATGCGCCCGAAGGGAATCTCGGAGCCAGTGAGTAGTTCAATGGGGCAGTCATAAGCCCGGTGAGGTGGTAGATGGTCGGCCTTTTTTTTATCGAACACATCCTTGAAGTCCTGGTAGACTGGCGGGATGTGCTGGAGGTTCTCTGGTGCCGAGATGACTGCCAGATGGCAGCTCGGAGCTGGGGAGATGCAATGTTGGTAACAGTAGGGAGAAGAGAAGGAGACCTCCTTCCGGTCCCAATGGATTTGGGGATCATGGGCCTGTAACCAGGGGAGTCCAAGGATGATGGGAAACATCGGGGAGGAAATCAGATCGAACCGTAACAGTTCCTGGTGGCCGGAGTCTGTAGTGGTGAGGATAGGTGGAGTCTCCTGGACTACTGGTCCTGAGTGTGGAAGGGACCCGTCAGCCAAGTGAACCAGTAAGGGTCTTTCTTTATTTAAACAAGGAATATGCCATTCGTTGGCGATGGAGATGTCCAGGAAACAACTGCAGGCACCCGAATCAATTACGGCCGGTAGCCGAATCTTCTTTCCCGCCAGCTGTAGGGAGACAGAAAGAGTCACGTAAGCCTGGACAAGGTTAATGGTTTGACAGTTCATAGTAGGTTGAGGTGGCAACTTACTGGGCCGGATGGGACAGTTCAGTAGGTAGTGTCCGGAACCCCCGCAGTAGAGGCACAGATTAGATCTGCGTCTGCGCTGTCTTTCTTCCTGGGAAAGCCGGGGGCGAACTAAGCCTAGTTGCATGGGCTCCCCCTCCGGAGCCGGTGTGCCTGGAGAAAAGGAGGATGCAGGGTATGCAGGCGGAGCCCTAGGGGGTACCCACACTGGTCGGGGATTTTGTAGGCGCTCGGAAACGCCATTCCCGCATGCGTCGGTCCAGTTTGGTGGCCAGTTGGATTAACTCCTCCAGGGTTGTGGGGGTCTCAACACGAGCTAATTCATCCTTCAGGGTTTCGTTCAGCCCCAGCCGATATTGATAACGGAGGGCTGCCTCATTCCAGGTAGTGTCGGCTGACCACTTGCGGAATTCCGCCGTGTAGTCCTCCACTAGTCTTTTACCCTGGGAGAGGGTATGTAGGGTGGCTTCGGCTGTGGCAGAACGCTGGGGGTCATCATAAAGTTGGCCCATTGCTTCAAAGAAGGAGTCTACGGTGTTTAACAGGGGGTTTCTCTGCTCCATGAGGCCGTGGGCCCAGGTCTGAGGTTCCTCTGATAGCAGTGACATGATAAATCCTACTTTTACAATCTCTGAAGAGAAGGTTCGGGGCTGTAAGGCAAGGTATAAGGTGCAGGCGTTTTTGAAGGACCTGAACTTCCTGCAATCGCCTGAAAATCGCTCAGGTACTGGTACCTTGGGTTCGGGTACAGCCATCATCATGGCAGGTGGAGCTTGGGCTTGTGGTGCAGAACTTCCACTGGCTGATCCAGGAGCTGGGCTTGCTGGAAGAGAAGCAGCTGCCAACTGTTGGAGGCGGCTGTCCACTTGTACATAGCCTTCTTGCAGTTTTTGTACAGCTTCCATGAGGGCAGATACCTGTTGGCATAGCATCTCCAGAGGAGATCCCGCTCTGTTGGCCTCTGTCATGGCTGGTTCGTACTATCAGGAACTAAAGTACTCACCGAGGCCAAGATGCCGAGATCGGTTGCCCTTGCGACTCAGCACCCACTGCCCCTGAAGGTGGTACAGGGGACGGTTGGCACCAAGAGGCACAAGCCACCTGTTGAGTGGTGGCTAGGCGTGGATCCAGGTATAGTAGGGTAAAAGCTGGAAGACTGGCTGAGGCTCCAACACTGATGGATAGTCAGGCAGCAGGCTGAGGATCAAACACAAGATTAATCAGGCACAAGTTAGAGGGTCAAACACAAGTGGGCAAGTCCAGGTAGAATGGTCAGGCGTAAGCAGGAAGGTCAAGGCAGGCTGAGGGTCAAGTACTGGTAAACAGGAGTGGAAGTCCGGTATGCAGGCCGAGGGTCAAACACAGGAGATAGACAGCAATCCGGGTAAACAAGCCAAGGGTCAAGGTTGGAGAAGGTAGAGAGGTCAAGACAATCCGGGTCGGCAACTGGTAGGCAGGTAGATAAAGCAGGCACAGGTACAAGGACAAGGGAACAGCTGACAAACGAACCAGCGTCTGTTTGGGTGCAGAGGCCTCTCTTTTATAGGCTGGCTGGAGGTCACATGGGGCGTGCGCTAGTGCGCATGCGCGCGCGCCGCTCAGCTGGGCCGCGAGCGTGCGTGCGCCGCCACAGCGTCCCTCTATCTCTTACTATGCGCCGCAGCGCCGGACCTGTGCGCCTGCGCACTAGGGCGCGCGGCGGACAAGGTCCCTGATAGCCGTTCTGTCTATAACGGTGTCAAGATCAAGGCCAAATACAAGATCTCCCTTGAATGGAAGACCACACAGCTTCACCTTTGAGGCTGAATCTCCTGACCATGTTTTAACCCACAACACCCTACGTGCTGTGTTTACTAGGGCCGAAGATCTTCCGGACATTCTCACGGATTCTGCAGAGGCGTGTGCCATGTATCCAACTGCCTTTTGTAAGAGTGGCAAAGTGGCAAGCAGATCTTTGCAAGAGGTCCCTGCCTCAATATGGCCTTTTAATTGCTCCAACCAGTGCTCCAGATTTCTGGCTACTACAGTCTACGCCATTTCCGGCTTGAGGTTGGCTAGCGTTGAGTCCCAGGCCTTCTTTAACAGGGAATCAGCTCTCTTATCCATGGTGTCCTTTAGGACCACCATATTCTGGAACGCTAGATCTGTATTCCGTGAGACCTGGGAGAAGGCCGCATCAAGCGATTTTAAGCGATCTTGACAAAAAGGGGGCCCTCTCAGGAGCTTTCCATTCCCTCTTTATAGCCTCTGACAGGACTTTGTGCACCGGAAACACCCGATGCTTGACATCCCCCAGATACCCTGATACATTTAACATGCAGCGAAAACCGAGTCTTATCTTCCTTGATGTTCAGGGTGGTATGGATGGGCTTCAACAGGTCGTCCACCTCCTCCATGGACAACCTGTAACGAGAGGAACACATTCTTGCTTCCCCTCATCCTCCTCCCCATCTGATCCTGGGGAGTCACTTCCCCCCTCTTCCTCTGAATCGCTGACCTCTCTAGGCACAGAAGCAGACGGGAGAGGACAGGATGACAAATTACCACTACTGCTAGGCTGTGCAACTGGACGCTTGTCCAGATAAGATCGGAATGACTGAAAAGTGTCCGTCAACTCTTTCCAGAAAGAAGTGAGCAACTCATTAGGCTGGGCTGGGGAAGCCACAGAGGACATTTCCTCTTTGACTAAATCTGCTATACAGGCCCTACATAAAGCCTTGGTCCAAGAATCCTTAAGCGTGGCCTTACAGGGGGGACATCTCTTTTTGGGGCGGGGGGGGGGGGGGGGAGTAGTTGGTCTTTTTTTTGGCCTTTGCCTGAAACGCACCAAGCCACCAACAAAAAAAGCCACATAAATATACAAAATATCTGGCAGCATGCACACAGCCTAACCACGCACATATAATCACAAACCCCACAGCATCCCTTTCCTGATCACTCTCCCTAGTGCAGTAACCTCTGGAGAGTGATGCAGGCTCCCCTCCCCTCATGCTAGGGGAGGAAAAGAGGTAATCCACAAATGGCCCAAAGTAGAAAAGGTCAGGAGCCTCTGCCCTTGCTTACCTGGTGTTTCGTAGCTCCTGCTTCCGCCACCGGAGCTCCTCTGGATCCATCTCAGCAGAGGCTCAGCGGACATCCAGCTGCTTTTATTTAAAAGTTCCCAGTCCTTTCACCTTTGCGAGGACTGGAAACACACCAGCTGTGGCCGACTCCTTCTCCTGCGTTCCAGTGGCCGGAACCGAAAGCCACTGCTCACCGATGGAAGTCCCGCCCCTGCCAGAAGTGACGTTGCACGCCACCCGGGACCCAGAACGAGTGGGGGCATGCGGCGCCTGAGACACTGCCACCGTGCTCTGGTGCTTGCAGTCACACTCCCTGCCTGCACCCTCCCGTCTATGAGAGCAGAACTCCAAGTGGCCTCTACCCTTGCTGGGCTTAAAGAGGAGGAAACCCTGAAACACTCCCCTCTCATCCGGGGAAATGCTGGGATGGCTGGAAAACACCAAAGAAAATGCACACAGGTATGCCTCTTCACCTGGAGAGAGCGTAGCACAGCCCTGGTCCCCTGCAGCGCTTCTACCATGGTGGGGGAAACACTACAACTGAGGCCATGGTGGAAGTGTCCAGTGTTTAAAGAGGTTACTGCTGTCCTGAAAGACGATTTGGGAAATATCAACAACCTGAGGTATGCAGACGATACCACACTAATGACAGAAAGTTAAGAACTAAAGAGTCTCTTAATGAAGGTGAAAGAGGAGAGCGCAAAAGCTGGCCTGAAATTGAACATTACCACTTTAGCTCCGGAAGGATTTACCCCCTTAATGACCAGGCCATTTTTTGCATCACTTTAACTGACAATTGCGCGGTCATGCAACATTGTACCAAAACAAAATTGATGTCCTTTTTTTCCCACAACTAGAGCTTTCTTTTGGTGGTATTTGATCACCTCTGCAATTTTTATTTTTTGTGCTATAAACAAAAAAGACTAACAATTTTGAAAAAAAATTAAAATATTTTTTACTCTCTGCTTTAACACAAAAAAATATAAAAAAAAATGTATTCATCAGTTTAGACCAATATGTATTCTTCTACATATTTTTGATAAAATAAAAATAAAAAAAATTGCAAAAAGGGTATATTGAATGGTTTGCTTAAAAGTTATAGCGTCTACAAACGATGGAATTGATTATGGACTTTTATTTATTTTTTTATTGTTTTTACTTGTAATGGCGCGATCTGTGATTTTAGCGGGACTGCGACATTGCGGCGGACAAATCTGACTCCAAGTAACACTTTTTGGGGACCAGTGACATTATTACAGTAATCAGTGCTAAAAAAAAAATGCACTGATCAATGTATAAATGACACTGGCAGGGAAGGGGTTAACACTAGGGGGCAATCAAGGGGTTAACTGTGTTCCCTAGGTGTGTTTTAACTGTGTGGGGGATGGGCTTACTGGGACAACACAGAGATCGCTGTTCCTGATCACTAGGAACAGCAGATCTCAGTATTGTCCCGTCAGAATGGGGATCCGCCTTGTTTACATAGGCAGATCCCTGTTCTGCCTCTCTGTACTGCGATCGTGGGTGGCGTGCTCTCACTGCATCTCATGCACAGACCGTCAATCTCATACAGGTATGTCGGTTCGCGCAGCTGGGCTGCCATGCCGCAGTATATGTGCAGTGGGCAGTCCTGAAGTGGTTAAGAAAACTAAGATCATGGCAACAGTTCATATCACTCCTTGGCAAATAGAAGGAGAAGAAATGGAAACAGTGACAGATTTTATCTTCCTAGGCTCCAAGATCACGGCAGATGGTGACTGTAGCCATGAAATTCTGAGACGCTTGCTTCCTGGGAGGAAAGCAATGGCAAACCTAGACAACATTATAAAAAGCAGAGACATCACCCTACCGACAAAGTGCCATATAGTCATAGCTATGGTATTCCCAGTAGTAACCTATGACTGCCAAAGTTGGACCAGAAGGAAGGCTGAATGCCAAAGAATTGATGCTTTTGAACTATGGTGTTGGAGAAAACTCTTGAAAGTCCCTTGGATGGCAAGAAGTTCAAACCAGTCAATCTTGAAGGAAATCAACCGTGAATATTCACTGGAAGGCCAGATCCTGAAGCTGAAACTCAAATACTTTGGCCACCTAATGTGAAAAGAGGACTCATTGGAAAAGACCCTGATTCTGGGAAACATGGAAGGATAAAGGAGAAGAGGACAACAGAAAATAAGATGGATAGATAGCATCACTGAAACAATGAACATGAAGTTAAAGCGGGATTGTACTGAAAAAAAAAAATTTAAAAGCCAGCAGCTACAAATACTGCAGCTGCTGACTTTTAAAAAATGGACACTTACCTGTTCCAGGGTCCAGCGGTGTCGGCAGCAGAGGCCGATCGATCGCTCGGCTCCCTGCTGTAGCCGGCGCCATTCTCGGTGAGGGAATCAGGAAGTGGCTTCACTTCCCGATTCCCTAATGCGCATGCGCGAGTCGCGCGGCGCAATGAGAATCCTCAGCGCCGTCTGCCGGGTCACGTGTGTGTCCCGGCAGACAGCGCGCCGGGACAGGAGGTGACGTAAACTCCCGTGGGAGTTTTATGCCCGGAAGTGGGTGCAGATACCTGTCTTAGACAGGTATCTGCACCCCCTCCCCCCTGAAAGGTGCCAAATGTGACACCGGAGGGGGGGAGGGTTCCGAAAAGCGGGAGTTCCACTTTAGGGTGGAATCCCCCTTTAAGCAAGCTCTGGGAGGCAGTGCTGGCGTGCTATGATCCATGAGGTCACGAAGAGTTGGACATGCCTAAATGACTGAACAACAACAACAATATGGTTATAAAGAAGTCAAGCCTGAGCTTGTTTGGCTGGGCTTCTCCTATGGGTCACAGGAGTGCAATTCGTTTTGCACTCCTGTGACCTGTTTTCAGCAGAGAGCGGTCTAATGTCTACACTCTACTGACGTCACTGGAATCAGTCCAGGCACTGCGTCATTGCGACAATAAAGTCTGGATCCACCAGGTGCTTGGACTGATGCTTGTCTCAGCTTCACTGTGGGCCGCTGAGAGCCTGAGCAGTTCAGCGCTCCAGTGAGCGTGGAGGAGCAGAGAGGAGAGCTACTGACATTCAGCAGCTCTCCACTCTGGGATTTGTGAGAACCGAGCCATCGGCGGTGATCGATGCTGAGGTGTGGAGCAGCCAATCCTGGGAGAGCTGGAGAAGAAAGGAGGGGGGATGTGAAGTACACAGAATGCCTCTCTTACACTCATGCATGATATAAGGAAATCACCTGTCACTCACAGCAAGGGGGAAGAACCGACACCTATTTCTCTGTGTGTTTGTTTTTATCTTAGGCTACTTTCACACTGAGGCGTATTTCAGGCGCGAAAAATAGCACCTGTAAAACGCCTCCCCATTATGAAAGCCCGAGTGCTTTCACACTGGAGTGGTCCTGCAAGCAGCATCAACTCCTAAAACACCTCTGCTATTGAAATCAATGGCTAGCGCTGCCGCAGCGCCCACAAAGTGCTTTGGCAGCGGCGTTTTGCGGGCGCTTTTAACCCTTTTTCAGCTGCTAGCGGGGGTTAAAAGCACCCTGCTAGTTAGCAAAAAGCGCTGCAAAAACTACAGTAAAGCGCCACTAAAAATAGAAAGATAAGAGGATTGCTCAGAGCTGGATTAACTCTTCGTGGCAAGACTGGGCACAGATGAAATGACACCCTCTGCTGTAACAGATGAGTCTTGATTAAAAAAAAAAATTTGGGGGTTTACATCTACTTTATGCAAAAAAAAATAAAGTTATACCCAAGTACATAAAATCCTCCCCCCCCCCCAAGGCTCCCCCACATATACGCACGTATGAATGTAAACGCACACGTCGGGGACGCCTACACGTGAAAATGTTTATTGCGATACACATTAAATATTGCAACACGCACTGGAATAAGAGCAATATTTCTACCACAAGACCTCCTCTGTAACACTAAACTGATGACCTAAACTGGGGCTTTTGAAGCATCACCTATAGAAAATATAGGGTACTTAAGTTTGTTGCCATTTCACAGGCGCATGCAAATTTAAAGTTTGACATGTTGGGTATCTATTTACTCAGTGTAACCTTATCTTTTGGGTAGTTTATTGCATTTGTTTGCCCAAAAATTCACTTTAGTCTGTTTACTGAAATTTTGCCTTTGCGGTAATAACCAGTGACCTAAAAAAATTGGAACTTCCACCATTTCATTCTCTAGGGAGTCTGCTTTCAGAAAATATGTAATGTTTTTTTTTTGTAATCTTCAGGCCTGGAAAAAAGGCTCATGCAGCAAAAGGGTTAATGACAGAACGTGGCCCAATATTTTCCAAGGTGGTTGTCTCTTGTTGTTTCATTTAATTAATGTGGCTGTAAAGGCTGAAAGTTTTATTACCTTCATGCAGTCTATGCATGAAGGTACAAAACCTTCAGTGTGCAGCTCCCCCCTAATACTTACCTAAGCCCGCTCTTGATTCAGCGGTGTGCACGAGACCCGAGGCTCTCCCCGTGTACTGGATAAAAAGAGTGTGACTGAAACGGCCAATTGTACACTACTCGGCGCCTAATGTTTGAAATACAGTCTGTTATTATGACTAGACACACCCGTATAAATAGTAATAAATATATAAATAACTAAATAAATATATAAAATAAATAAATATCAGCAGCTGTTTAAATAAATAGAAGATATAAAAATTGGATAGTAAAAAGTTTCAAGCACTATTGTACATGAAAAATAGATTACTAAAAACAGCGCTAGAATTCCAGTATCACAATGTTCAATCAAAAATGTTTTGAAACGATGCTGGGTTCACAATCACAGAATATAACTGCAAAAATAAACTTAATAAATAAATAAATGTTCGTTTGGTGCAGAAAGTGGTGGTGAGTGAACAGTTCAAAATTGCATTAAGGTGACATCCTCTGTAGACCAAGTAATATCCCGTGTGACTTGTTCCACCACGTGCGGAGAGATCCCCCTTAGGGGTTTAAACTCACCAGAGGTAACAATCAAACAGGCATATCAGGTACAGGTCATCAAATGGTTAAACTGCATCCACATCAGCCAAGATGGACACCAATCAGCCTGGTAACCTTCTTATACTCTCAGCATCACAAAACACCACTGCATCAGGGGTCCAGGGGGGAATTGGCTCCAAATAAACTCGCCATAAAAACAAATAAAGTTTTGCACATAGCGTAATTCTGTTTATTTTTAAAAAGTGTAAATAAAACCACCCATAAAAGAACCCGTAAGTATAGCAGCGTACATTATAATTACTTTCAGTTATGCAAACAAGAATCACTTGCGTTTTGGGTTTGTTAGAAAAACCCCTCAGCGGCATCCATAGTACTTCCTGTGGTCTGTAGTGTGTCTATCCAGACACAGGGACAGCTTCCTGGTAGCAGTGGAGCGCAGCTGGAACGCAGGCGTCACTTCCGGTCAGCGTCGTGTAGGCCACGCCCTTACGCGTTTCGTCACTTCCGACTTCAACAGAGGGCGTCCCCGTGTACTGCCAAAATCTCCAACGTCACTTCCAACTCACCAAAATCTCTAAACACGTCACTTCCGGTGACTCTCCAGTATCAATAATTGGAAGTTTTTCACAGAACACCGGCAGGGTATACACTAAGGTACACGATATAATAAGTTGACATTGTTAGCCCCCCCATTAGTAACCAACAACATGGTGGCGGGGACAACTCTTTTTTCCTCCTTACCCGATGTTCTGTGAAAACAGCCAACTCATCGAAATCTCCAAATTATTGCTGCTGAAGAGTCACTGGAAGTGACATGGTTGGAGATTTTACAGGAGTTGGAGTTTTCTGAATAACATCTGGTCGTTCCCTCCTGATTGGCTGAGATGCAGGAGCCATTGGCTCCCGCTGCTGTCAATCACAGACATTAAGGTGGGAGCGGGGCTGAGCTGTGATCCGTGTGTCTTATGGATGCAAAGAGTCGGCTCAGGAGCGAGCATGCACGAGTGCCCCCACAGCAAGCAGCTTGCTATGGGGAGACTCGGCAAGGGGGAGGGGCCCCGAGAAGAGGGACGATCGAGGCTGCTCTGTGCAAAACCATTACACAGGGCAGGTAAGTATAACATGTTTGTGTTTATTTTTAAAAAAATCCTTTCCTGTTCTATTTCAGGTGGTTTTGTTATCATTTGATTAAGACCCCTTTCACACTGGGGTGGTGCGGGCGTTAGCGGTAAAGCACTGCTAGTTTTAGAGGCACTTTACCGCTGTTATAGTGGCACTTTTCGGCCGCTAGCAGGGCGCTTTTAGCAGCCGAAGAAAGGGTTAATAGCGCCCGCGTTGCGGCACTGCCCATAGATTTCAGGGGCAGTGAAAGAGCGGTGTATACACCCCCCTAAGGTTGCTGCTTGCAGGACTTTTTTTCCCGTCCTGCAAGCACACCGCTCCAGTGTGAAAGGATTTCACACTGGGGTGGCTTGAGAGGCGCTTTCCAGGTGCTGTTTTTAGAGCTAAACCGCCTGAAAAGCACCCCAGTGTGAAAGGGGTCTAATAAGGGGGTTCTTGTGGGGTCTGTAATCCCATGAATGAATTCCCAAGCGACAAACGTGTTTGCACAAACACAGCTTCTCCTAAAGCAATGGTGTCCAGGGGAGGAAGAACCCGTCCGGTGAGCATGAGGCCTAAAAAAAAAGAAAACAAACGCAGCCACCACACCTAAGGGCCCATGCACACGAGACGCAGGTGCAAACACTGCTGAACGCATATTTTTCAAAGCTGAAACCGGCGTTTAGAAACGCCCGTTTATGTCTAGAAGCGTTTATAAGATAACCTTATAAGACCCTCCCCAAGCTCAAAAAACAATATTATTTAACTATTTCAGCCATTTTGGGAGACCAGAGTGAGTAGCAGCAGCTGTGAGAGCAGCAGTGTACTTGTATTTAGCATGTCACTTGCCAGAAGTTGGGGATTGTTCACTTGCCATGTCACCTGCCACAAGTTGGGGATTGTCATTTGCCACGTCACTTGCCACAAGTTGGGGATTGTCCACCTGTCACAAGTTGTGGATTGTCCACTTGCCACGTCACCTGCCACAAGTTGTGGATTGTCCACTTGACACGTCACCTGCCACAAGTTTTGGATTGTCCACTTAACACGCCACAAGTTGTGGATTGTCCACTTGACACGCCACTTGCCACAAGTTGTGGATTGTCCACTTGCCACAAGTTGTGGATTGTCCACTTGCCACAAGTTGTGGATTGTCCACTTGCCATGTTACCTGCCACAAGTTGTGGATTGTCCACCTGCCACAAGTTGTGGATTTTCCACCTGCCACAAGTTGTGGATTGTCCACTTGCCACGCCACTTGCCATGTCACCTGCCACAAGTTGTGGATTGTCCACTTGCCACGTCACCTGCCACAAGTTGTGGATTGTCCACTGGCCACGTCACTTGCCAAAAGTTGTGGATTGTCCACTTGCCACGTCCTCTGCCATAAGTTGCTTGTTCAAATCTAACAACATATGTGTCAAATTCCAATTATACTTCAGATAACAGCAATGCTAGTGGTGTATTGGATTGGATCAAGGGCTCATTAGGGTATATAAATGGTCTATGAATCATTGCAAGCAATTGTTTAGTTTTGCCACGTTTGGCATCTGAAACGTGGAAAACTGCCTAAAAACTAGACTGTGTACATGGACACATAGGATAACATTGAATGAGTTCAGGGGCAGTTGAAAAAAAGTGTCCAACGTGCTTTTAACAGCGTCTCGTGTGCATGAGGCCTAAGAATTAGTAAACTGCCATATCAGAAATATTTGCTTTTTAGTTACAGCACTTTAAGATTTGTGCATAGTTTTAAAGGACGCCCTGGCTAAAAAAAAAAAAAAGGTTGAGAGCGGCTGCTGCAGAGCGCCATCCATAGAAGCAGTATTTGGCGGGTGGTGAGTTTCCTGAGGTAGGTACACCCGCCGTATGACTAATACAATGCCGGGCCATGTGAAAAGGCAGAGATTTGTAGCCGACGTCACTACAGCCATTATGCATACAGTGACAACAAGAGACACACGAGGGCAACATGTCCTCAGCCGAGCCCTCTGTGCACCACTCAGTCACACATACATCCAGGCCTGACTGAGCGGCGACTTCTTCCGTCACCTTTATTGTCTCCGGACTTCAGTGCTTGTTATTGAGGGTGGCCAACAACGGCCCAGTCCCTGCCCTCCCTCCTCCACATGCAAAACCCCTGCCTGTTCCAGTGCCTCCCCCTCTACAGCTGCCAAATAGTGATCCTATCCGTGTGAACGACGAGAGCGCCTGCGCGGGAGGATCCGGCTCCCTTCCTGGCAAATAGTGATCCGCTCGGTACTTGTCGCTTCAGTCTTGTAACCAAAAGAGAAAAATCCCAGACACGGCGGTGCCTGCACACCAACTTTCCAGGCTCGGGGTGCCCGTGCAGTATTGTGCACCATGCATGTGGAAAACAATGCCATGGAGCCCCTGGAGACGCTGTAATTAAAGAGACGCGACCCTCCATTCTGTTCCTATGAGGTAAGTGATTTGCAAACATGGTTGCCTGCTACAGTCGGTCATGGTCCTGGTGCTTTGTACATGCAATGAGGGTGTACCTAGGCCAGGGCTGTGCCCTAGGTCATCGGCTGGGCGTAGTAACCCTCACCCACCCCTCCAAGCTTTGGAGGCTCCTCTGCACCCCATCCTGATTGGACGTTTCCCTCCTTGTCTGCTGT